>JALGQZ010000012.1:32591558-32876558 GCA_023105745.1 Austropuccinia psidii
ATAATATTTAAAATAATCATTAATTGTAAAAACATAAAAAAAAGTTTATGATTACCATTTTTTAACACGTAAGCAAATTGGTAAAAACACGTAAGAGCTTACGTGTTTTTACTAAAAACTTACGTGTTTTGGCCATAATTTGGTAAAAACACGTAAGTTTTTAGTAAAAACACGTAAGGGGTGCCCTGGGCCCATTTTTAATTAAAAATGAAACACAAAAATGCCTGTATTGGGCCAAAACATGCCCAAAAGAGGTTTTTTCCCCACAAAACCTCTCTAACTCCAAATTGTTTCAGATTTTTTTGCCCAGCCCCCCCCCCCAAAAAAAAAGCCCAAACACCCCAACAATCCACATTATCCCCACCCCAAACCATTTTTTTGTTTGGAAAAACAGCATTACCAAAGCCATTTTGCAAAGCTTTTCACCCTTTTTTTTCTTTTTTTCCCCCAAAGACTGCATTTTCCACCACAACAACCTGCTTTCAAGCCTCCAAATTTCCAATTTTTTACCTTCCCTCATCCATTAATCCCATATTTAAACCACTTTCTTTCACTCTTAACCCCTTCTGTTCATTTTTCACACCTTTTTTCACCTCTTTTTCACACTTCGAAAGGTTCTTACCCCATTCCAAATCCCCAAATCCCCCCTTTTTTTCACTTTTACACATATTTTTCATTCAAAAATGCTCCAACCCCCCACTGAAGGTGAATTTCAGACCCTTGAGCTTCTTTGGCAACATGTGCATAATGTTGCCAGGGCTCAGGGGTATGCTGTGTCCACCTTGAGGTCCAATATGACCCACAACCAAATTGAAATATGTTGTGATAGGTCTGGCACCCCAAATCCCAACAAAAGCCCCTCCAAAACAGTCACCTCAAGAAAGCTTGACTGTCCTTTTAGACTTTATGCCAGGAAATATGCCAAGAGCACCACTTGGACTCTTAAAGTCAAAAATCCTGAACATAGCCATGATGCCACTGAAAATATCATGGCACATCCTGCTTTCAGGAAATTCAATGAGCAAGAAACATCCCAAATTGCTCAAATGTCTGAATCACTCCTCATGCCAAGGCAAATTCAGGCCCAATTATGCAGCCAGAGGGAGTCTGACAGGCCTGTAATCCTTCAAGACATTTATAACCAAGTCAAGAAAATAAAGAAAGACAAACTGCAAGGCAGAAGGCCCATTGATGCTCTTATTGACACTCTCAAAGAAGAAAATTTTGTTTGGTCCTCTGCAAGAGATTCTGAGGGACACATTACCTCCTTGTTTTTTACTCACCCCCTGGCCATAAAACTTCTTCATGGCTTTCCTCATGTCATTCTTATGGATTGTACTTATAAAACCAATAAGTACAAAATGCCTCTTTTTCATATTGTTGGATTCAGCTCAACAAATAAGACCTTTTCTGGGGCTTTTTGTTTGATGAAGAATGAAAATGAAACTTCATATACTTGGGCCTTAAATCAATACATTGAAAAGGTCCTCAACAACACCAATCTTGTCCCCCCCCCCAGTTATTGTTATTGACAGGGATCTGGCCTTGAAAAACTCTATTAAGAAGCTCTTCCCAGACTCCAAAGTCATGCTATGCATTTGGCACATCAACAAGGATGTATCTGCTCATTGCATGAAGAAAATTGGTCATGAAACTGATTTTGAAAATTTTATGGGCCTTTGGAATCAAGTAATATACTTCTTCATTTTATTTCATGTTATTTCACTTTTTTTCTTATTATTGTCTTTATTAATGACTTTGGGATTCTTTTCTCAGCTTATGTATTCACCCACTGAAAAGTCTTTCAAAGACAACTGGAAGAAGCTTCAAAAGCAAGTTAAAAATGCTGAGGTCTTGCAGTATTTGGAAAATACTTGGCTTCCTCTAAAGGAGTATTATGTGCCAGCCTGGACAAACCACCATTGCCACCTGGGTGTGGGCTCCACCTCCAGAGTTGAAGGTGCCCATGCCATGGTTAAACTTTGGCTACAAAAGTCCACTGGTACTCTCCTGGAGGTTGTCAGGGCACTCCACATGGCATTCAGAAAACAATTTATTGAAATTATCAACAGAATCTCCAAAGAAATGATTGTCCATGTCAAGAATTTTCCTCCACACATCTGTGCCCTCAATGGCAAGGTGTCTCATTATGCTCTTCAGATTGCCTTTGAAAATTTCAAAACAAAATTTCCTCCAAATGAAAAATGCACCAACAAATACAACAATTATAAAGGCATTCCTTGCAAGCATAAGACCCAAAAGGCATTTGCCAAGCGCCAAAGGCTTGAATTATCAGACTTCCATCCTCAGTGGCATTTGAATTTGCCTGTGAGGGTTTTTTAATTTCTTCTTATTATTTTTTTCTTATTAACTGATTTTACTTGTCATATTCTTCTCAGACTGGTTTTCAAGGTGATGATCAAAGTGTTGAAAAAGAAAGAAAGAATGAAGCCAAGAAAATATTTGAAGACATTGGGGAAGACCTGTTTCAAAGACCAATGGCAGAAATCACCCCAATACTCCAACATTTTCAAGATGTTTTGACTGGAAAAGTCCCATTTGATCAAATTCCCAAGAGTCAAGAGGATGATCAATATTATGAAGACCCTCTAGAATGCAAGAATATCCGTGGAAGACCCCAAGGAGCCAAGAATAAAAACAAAAGAGAACCTTCAAGATTTGAAATCATTGAGAGTCAAACCAAGAGAAGAGGAAGACCCCCATCAAAAGTCACCAGCACAACAACTTCCAGATCCCAGTCAAATGTCCCCTCTCCAATTATGGAAGTGGACTCATCTGAAGATTCTGAAGATTCTGAATATTCTGAGGACTCATTGTCTAAATCCATCAGTTCATCAGATTCACTACCCTCAGCAACTGAATTAAATAAATCAGAAGTAACCCTTAGAAGGTCCAGAAGATTGGCAATTGGAAGCAAAACATCACAAAGAAAATCACACAAGCCTGCCACCAGTTTGAATATCTATGATGCAATTGACCTGACCTGTGAGCATTGTCAAAGCAACTATCACACAAGTGATGAATGCTCCAAGCTGTTTGTGAGTTTTTGATTCTTTTTAATGTAATTTTATGTTGCTTATTTTGATATTTATTCATTTTTTGAACTTATGTTATCAGATAACTGGCTCAGAAGACTTGCCCAAGTTTATATTGAAATACACCTTCAAGGCCATCAATGTCCAGGGTGATGGAAACTGTGGCTACAGAACAGTATCCCACTTCATTTACAAGACTCAAGATCAATGGGCTGATGTGAGAGGTGACTTGGCTGAAGAAATTCAACAAAATCAAGACCTTTATGAAGCCATGAACACCTTAATTCCCTCAGTATCCTCTTATTTGGAAAGAATTGAATGGTATGAAGATGTTGGCCAGGCTCCAAAAAGCAAGTGGATGTCCATGCCTGACATGGGGGATCCAATTGCAAATAAGTATAAAAGACCAGTTTTCTTTTATTCCACAGCCCAATCTTTTTCCTTTTTCCCTTATTTCTGTCCTCCAAATGATAATCCCCCCATTTTCATCTGCTTCTTGAATAGTTGTGCTCATTTTGTTCCTTTGGACATCATCATTTCTAAAGTTTATCCAGTCCCCCCCATTACTGTGAACTGGGAGATTCATGCCCAACCACAAGCCCTGGGGTGGGCTGATAAATTTAAGAAACACAGAATGTTGTATTTGTCCAATCTTCCTCCCCCCTCTCAGAAAAAACCCACTATTTTGGAGGTTGATTCTGATTGAATGATTTTTGTATATACAATTTATGCCAATTATCCCCCTCCTCAGTCATTTTTATTGCTTAAATCCCACCTCAGCCTCCTTTTTTATCAAAAATGTGGAACTTTTGTACTTGAAAATAGTCATATTACACACAAGAAAAAAAACAGTTAAAAAAAAACACCCATTGCGCCTTCACTTGTGGTCCCACCCAAAAAATTTTCCCAATTCATGAGCTTCTGGTTCTTTATTGTCCAGATTGAACCCTTTAATTTAAAAAAAAAATGAAGGAAATTCATAAGTGGGAAGTTATTAAATTCACTTTTTAAAAATAAGCATATTACAATGACGGGAAAAAACATTTGAAAAAAAAACTCTTTTTGCACCTTCACTTGTCCCACCCAAAAAAATTCCCAAAATTATGGGATTCTGGTTCTTTATTCTTCACATTGAACCCTTTATTTTTAAAAAAAAATCAAGCAAATTCATAAGTGGGAAGATTTTAAATGAATTTTTGAAAAAAATATGCCATTTTGGCATATTGGCAAAATTTGTGAAATTTGGCAAAAAAATAAATTTTGAAAAAATTTGTGCTTATTGACATGCCAAGTCGGGAAAAATATGGCAAAAAGAAATTAAAAAAAACCTCAAAACTGAGCCTGAGGAATTTTTTTTGAAAATTAAGGTCACTTACATGTTTTTACCATAAATTGGTAAAAACACGTAAGCTTTTAGTAAAAACACGTAAGGGCTTACGTGTTTTTACTAAAAGCTTACGTGTATTTACCAACACCCTAAAATTAAAAAAAAATTATGAATTTAAAATAAAATTATTTTTTTTTGAAAGGATTATTAATAATAAACATTTAATTAAAATAATAATAAAATTTTAAAATTTCTTTTTATTAAAAAAAAAAATTAGTTTAAATAGTTTTTTTTTATGAAAATTGATTTGATCCAATATTTTTTTCAATATAAAAAATTAACTTTTTTTTTTTTTTGTTTTTATTACCTTTTTTGAATTTATTTATTTTTTTAAAAGAGGAATCAATGAATTAAGGGTTTTGGTAAAGACACATAAGCCCTTATGTGTTTTTACCAATTTAAGGCCAAAACAGATAAGTTTATGGTAAAAACACATAAGTGACCCCATTTTTCAAAAAAAAAATTCCTCAAGATCAGTTTTGACATTTTTTTTTTTAATTTTTTTTTTGGCCATATTTTTCCCAAGATGGGATGTCAATATCCACAAATTTTTTCATATTTTTAATTTTCTTTTGCCAAATTTCTCAAATTTTCCCATTTTCCAAAAAATGGCATATTTTTTTTTTGAAAATTCATTTAAAATCTTTCCACTTTTGAATTTCCTTCATTTTTTTTTTTGAATTGAAAGGGAAAATCTGGAGAATAAAGAACCAAAAGCCTATAATTTTGGAAGTTTTTTTTTGGTGGGACAAGTGAAGGTGCAAAAAGAGTTTTTTTAAGATGTTTTTTCCTTTCTTTGTAATATGACTATTTTTAAAAAGTTAATATAAAAAACTTCCCACTTATGAATTTCCTTCATTTTTTTTAAAATGAAGGATTCAATCTGAACAATAAAGAACCAGAAGCCTATGAATTGGGGGAATGCTTTTGGTGGGACAACAAGTGAAGGCACAATAAGTGTTTTTTTTCAAATATTTTTTTTCTTGTTTGTAATATGACTATTTTTAAGTACAAAAGTGCCACATGTTTGATAAAAAAGGGGACTGAGGTGGGATTTAAGCAAAAAATAGGACTGAGGAGGGGGTTAATTGGCATGAATTGTATATACAAAAATCAATCAATCTGAATCAACCTCAAAAATAGTCAGCCTTTTCTGAGGGGGGGGAGGAAGAGTGGACAAATATAACATCCTGTGTTTATTAAATTTATCAGCACACCCCAGGGCTTGTGGTTGGGCATAAAATTCCCAATTCACAGTAATGGGGGGGGGACTGGATAAACTTTAGAAGTGATTATATCCAAAGGAACAAAATGCAAACAGCTATCCAAGAAGCAGATAAAAATGGGGGGATTGTCATTTGGAGGACAGAAATAAGGGAAAAAAAAGATTGGACTGTGGAATAAAAGAAAAATGGTCTTTGATACTTATTTGCAATTGGATCCCCATGTCAGGAATGGACATCCACTTGCTTTTTGGAGCCTGGCCAACATCTTCATACCATTCAATTATTTCCAAATAAGAGGATAATGAGGAAATTAAAGTGTTCATGGCTTCATTAAGGTCTTCATTTTGTTGAATTTCTTAAGCTAAGTCACCTCTGACATCAGCCCATTGATTTTGAGTCTTGTAAATGTAGTGGAATACTGTTCTGTAGCCACAGTTTCCATAACCCTGGACATTGATGGCCTTGAAGGTTTATTTCAATATAAACTTGGAAAAGTCTTCTGAGCCAGATAACTGATAAAATAAGGTCAAAAAGTAAATAAAAATAAAAATAAACAAGAGAAATATACATTAAAAAGGATAAGAAACTCACAAAGAGCTTGGAGAATTCATCACTTGTGTGATAATTGATTTGACAATGCTTACAGGTCAAGTCAATTCCATCATATATCTTCAAACTGGTTGCAGGCTTGTGGGAATTCCTTTGTGAGGTTTTTTTTCAATTTCCAATCTTCTGGAACTTCTAACGGTGACTTCTGATTTGCCATATTCATTTAATTCAGTTGCTGAGGGTAGTGAATCTGATGAACTTATTGATTTTGATAATTAGGCCTCAGAATTTTCAGGATTTTCAGATTAGTCCACTTCCATAATTGGAGAGGGGACATTTGACTGTGATCTTGATGTTGTTGTACTGGTCACTTTTTGATGGGGGTCTTCCCTTCTCTTGAATTGACTTTCAATGATTTCAGATCTTGATTGTTCTCTTTTGTTTGTATTTTTATTTTTATTCTTGGCTCCTTGAGGTCTTCCATGGATATTCTTGAATTCTAGTGGGTATTCATAATATTGATCATCCTCTTGACTCTTGGAAATTTGATCAAATTGGACTTTTCCAGTCAAAACATCTTGAAAATGTTGAAGAATTGGGGTGATTTCTGCTTTTGGTATTTGAAAAAGGTCTTCTCCAATATCTTCAAATATTTTCTTGGCTTCATTCTTCCTTTCTTTTTCAAGACTTTTATCATCACCTTGAAAACCAGTCTGAGAAAAATATGACAAATAAAATCAGTTAATAAGGCAAAAGGTAAGAATTTGAAGTTAAAAAACCCTCACAGGCAAATTCAAATGCCACTGAGGATGGAAGTCTGATATCTAGCCTTTGGTGCCTGGAAAATGCCTTTTGGTTCTTATGCTTGCAAGGAATTCCTTGATAATTTTTGTATTTGTTGGTGCATTTTTCATTGGGAGGAAATTTGGTTTTGAAATTTTCAAAAGAAATCTGAAGAGCATAATGAGACACCTTGCCATTGAGAGCACAGATGTGTGGAGGAAAATTTTTGAAATGGACAATCATTTCTTTGGAGATTCTGTTGATGATTTAAATAAATTATTTTCTGAATTCCATGCGGAGAGCCCTGACTACCTCCAGGAGAGTACCTGTGGACCTTTGGAGCCAAAGTTTAACCATGGCATGGGCCCCTTCAACTCTGGAGGTGGAGCCCACACCCAGGTGGCAATGGTGGTTGGTCCAAGCTGGAACATAATACCCCTTTAGAGGAAGCCAGGTATTTTCTGAATATTGCAATACTTCAGGATTTTTTACTTGCTTTTGAAGCTTCTCCAAGTTGTCTTTGAAAGACTTTTGAGTGGATAAATAAATAACCTGATAAATGATCCCAAAGTTATTAATAAAAACAATAATAAGAAAAAAAGTGAAAGATAAAGTTATATTACTTGATTTCAAAGGCCCATGAAATTTTCAAAGTCAGTTCCATGACAAATTTTCTTCATGAAATGAGGAGATACATCTTTATTGATGTGCCAAATGCATAAAATGACTTTGGAGTCTGGGAAGAGCTTCTTAAGAGAGTTTTTCAAGGCCAAATACCTGTCAATAACCATAGCTGGAGGGGTAACAAGATTGGTGTTGCTGAGGACCTTTTCTATGTATTTATTTAATGAAAAGATGGATAAAATAAATGAGGCTAACTTAAATATGCCAAGGTTATAAACCCCATTTTCTCACATAAGAAGTCCAATTAAACCAAAAGAGGAAATAACAAATCCATTCATGACAGACTTGAGTCATAAAGAAAATAACCAATTTTTAATAAAGGAAGCACCTCAGCTAAAAGAATGGCCAACATTCACAGGTGAAGGTGAATATTCCCATATATCATTAATTGGAAAAATTGATATGTTACAAGAAGATTATGCCATACCAAATGAATTAATCACTGCAAGATTATATTCATTATTTGAAAAATATGCAAAAAGATTGTATTATGGCATAAGACAAACCAATGGTAAAAATACCTGGTCTTGGTGGAAAAATGAAATAATCACCAAATGGGCAAATGATTCCCGGAGGTACAAAATAGAAAATGCATTTGAAGATTCCTTCTTTGATCCAGATAAGGATAAAACTTTGACTTTGTCTTTAAAAAAAGCTTAAAGATTGAATGCACTGTACCCAGAAATGTCACAAAGGATGGTGCACATGAAGATACTTAAGAAATGTGGAGGGGAATTAGAACATGCCCTGAGAAGCAAGTGCATAGAGCCATGCTCCACAGAAGAATATATCAATGCACTGGAAGATATAGTGACAAGAGCTAAGATTGGTAGAACTTGAAAAAATTGGACATCAAAAGGACAAATAAACCATTTATCAAGAACGATAAACCAAGGGAACCTTTCAAGCCAAATACACCCAACAGTAATGAGCAAAGAAAATGCCATAAATGTGGAGGTATTGGACAATTAGCCAATAATTGCCTTAAAAAAGCAAAGATCAATAAATTTTTTGAAACAGAGGACCAAAATGACAAAGAAGAATAATCAGATTCTGCAAAAGACACTGAAGAGTCAGAAGCTTTAAAAGTGATGAAATTATTATAATTAATGCACAAATTAATAATATTGATTTAATATATGAAGTATGAGATATCAACTCAAACTTACCACAAGTTGGAACATCTGATACAATCCTGACAAAAATACAAGATGCCAAACTTTATAGATCCAAAACAGCAAAAGGAATGGTATCTACAGCTGGAAAGTCAAGTATAAGAATTGTCATGGTTGAAAAACCAGGGGAAGAAGTGAACTTAGATAATGGAGCATACTGTACATGTGTTGGCAAAGGTTATTTGAAATCAATTGTACCAGATTTAAAAGAAAAACTCATACAAATACAAGGAGTCAAATTTAGTTGTGCCAGTGAAAGAATGAAGCCCCTTGGAATAATTGACTTAACAGTAATTTTTCCTCACCCTTCACAATGTATAAGAGTGAAAGCGGAGTTTGTAGTAATGAAAAACTGTACTAGTAACCACTTTATACTTTGAAATGATTACTTGTCAATTTACGGCATAGATATCTCAAATCAAAAAGGACAATATTCTACCATAGGAGGCAATAAGAGGCAAACATTTGGGTTTTTAAATAACAAAAAACAAACTAAAGTCATAAATAATGAAGAGAAAAGCCCAGAAAAAGATTTTCCATAAGGAACCAACTTAAAGAGGCAGAATTAAATCAAGAATTAACAGAAAAATTGAAAGAAAAATTGACTTAACTCTTATTAAAATATGAAAATTCCTTTGAAACTGACAAAGAGCCACTAGGTGCCATTAATGGTCATGAAGTATACATTATCTTCAATGTAAAAAAAGATTATCCACCCCTGCTAAGAAGACAAGCTGACCAATCTAGCCCAAGAGCTAGAGAAGCCTTAGAGGTACACATTAAAGAATTAATGGACCCTGTGGTATTTAGGAAAGTAGGACATAATGAACAGGTAGAGGTCACTACACCTGTAATTATTACTTGGCATAATGGAATATCAAGGATGGTTGGGGACTTTAGAGCTATAAATACCTACACTATCCCTGACAGATATCAAATACCCAGAATCCATGAGACATTGACACAATTGTCACAAGCTAAGTTCATTACAGCCATGGATTCTCTAAAGGGATTTCATCAAAATATCTTGAAATAAAATGCTAAGAAACTACTGAGGATAATAGCTCACTGTGGGATATATGAATATTTAAGAAGGCCATTTGGTATAAAAAATGCACCTTCCCATTATCAAAGGATGATGAACACCATATTTCCTGAAGAGTTATCAGAAGGATGGTTAATTATCTATATTGATGATATCATAGTTTGCTCAGAGACTTGGGAAAGTCACTTAAAAAGACTAGAAAGAGTACTACAAAGGATAGTCCAAGTGAGTATGAAAATTTCCCTCAAAAAGTTTCATTTTGCATATAGTGAGCTAAAAGAACTAGGACATGTTGTATCTGAACTAAGCTTGGGAATAGATAAAAACAAAGTAGAAGCAGTACTACTGAAACCAATTCCCCAAACCAAAAAAGAAATGCAATTATTTCTAGGATTTTCTGGTTACTACAGACAGCATATAAAGGACTTTGCAAGAATTGCCAAATACTTGTATAAACTCTGTGACCAAGAGACAGTTTATGAACTGACTGAAGAAAGAGTCAAATAATATGATTAACTGAACAATTTACTCACAAATTCCCGATTTACTCTAATGCTAGGATGGAAACTACCTTTCAAACTATAAATCGATGCTTGTGTAGAAGGATTGGGTTCTGCACCACACCAGACACAAATCATCAATGATAAACCTGTTGAAGAACCAATTTGCTTCATTTCAAGACAAACTAAGACAACAGAAGCAAGGTATGTAGAAAGCCAAATGGAATGTCTTTTCTTAGTGCAGGCTTTAGAAAAATTACATTATTATTTGGATGGCACAGTGTTTTATGTAATTACAGACTGTAATGCTGTAAAATCTTTGTTAAACATGAATAAACCAGATAGAAATATGCTAAGATGGAAAATTGCTATCCAAAAATATAGAGTAGATATGACTATAGTCCATAAATCTGGAAATATTCACAAAAATGCAGATGGTCTTAGTATATGGGCTTTAGAAAATACACCTGAAAACCCAGCATGGGTACCACAGGAAGAGCACCATATAGAAGGCATATGTGTCACAGACATTGGAACAGAATTCTTTGATGAAGTTGAAGAAAGTTATAATATGGATAAGAGCTGTCATATCCTATGCCAACTCCTGATTAAAGACTGCAAAAAGCCATCAATCTCATCCAAACTAGATGAAATATGGAAAAAAGCATATGATGAAGGAAGACTCCACCTCCTTTATGGAATACTGTATCATAGGAAAAAACACACATGTGTTATGACCTTAACAGATAGAACCTTGATAAATACTATATTACATGAATGTCATGATAGTGTTTCATCTGGATATCTCTCAGAAAATAGGATACTGGAAAGGGTTAAAAACTGCCCTTGGTGGCCGAATTGGAGAAAAGATGTTGCAAAATACTGCCATACCTGTGACAGATGTCAAAAAGCCAACAGAGCCACAGGAAAGAAATTTGGAATGATGATCCAAATCCAAGAACCAAAATATCCATGGGAAATAGCTCACATGGATTTGGTAACAGCCTTACCTCCAGGAGGAGACAGGAGTTATAGTGAATTCCTAGTACTGGTTGACAGATACAGAAAAACTCCAATATTATTACCATCTTATAAAGATTACACAGCTATGGACACAGCCATAATGATATGGAATAAAGTAATTAGCCACACAGGATTATTCCAAAATATCATAAGTGACAGAGACCCAAAATTAACTTCAGCATTATGGAAAAACTCCATAACTTGTTTGGAACAAAGCTATTATTCTCAACTGCTCACCAGCCTCAAAATCATGGTCTAGCAGAAAGAATGATACAGACATTAGAAGAAATGATCAGAAGATTCTGTTCTTATGGATTAGAATTCAAAGACTCTGATGGCTTTACCCATGATTGGTGTACCTTAATGCCAGCTCTTGAACTGGCATATAGAATATCAACCCATTCTTCAATTGGAAAAACACCAGTAATGTCAGAAAAAGGGTTGAATCCAGGATTTCTTTATGATACCTTCAAAAAGGATTTAGTGGATATACATCCAACAGCAAGAAGTCTTAAGAAAGTGCTTTACAAGGCAAGACATGATGCAAATAGATTCATGCAAGACTCTTTCAAATATGCAAAAGAGAGATGGGATAAAAGTCATAAACTACCTGACTTTAAAGTAGGAGACTTGGTCTTGGTATCAACTCTTAATTTTAATAATATCAAAGGCCCAGATAAATTGGAAGATTACTTTTCAGGACCATTTATGACAAAAGCACTACATGGAACTAATGCTGCAAAATTAGAGCTAACAGATGAACTTATGAAAAAACACCCAACTTTCCCTGTAAGTCTGATAAGCCCTTACAGCTCAAGTGAAAAAGAATTATTTCCACTAAGAAATAAACCCCCATTTGAAATACCTCCTCTAACAGTAGGAGAAGAAAAAAATTGTAAAGGTCCTTAAAGAAAGAATAACAAGAAATAAAAAAGAAAGGGAATACCTTGTAAGGTATTGTAAGATTTGACTATGAAACTGATGATAATATCACTATGAATAAACAGTACTGTGTCTGTTCTTATGAAATATAATAATAAAATATTATTATAACCACAATTAAATAATTAAATAATTATTTCTTTCACGTGTTAAGCACTACTAGTGATTTTAACAGTGAGCAATTAATTGTCTACTAGAATCAATTACAAGAAGATTTTAATAATAAAACTTCTTTTATTAAAATAATAAAATTATTTTAATATATAATTATCTTTTTCAAGAATAATTATAATGATAATTCTTGAAGAAAACTAATTTTAGAGAAAAAAATTTAAGAATTAAAGATAAATAACTCACTAATATTCCAAAGAGCTTATTGAAAGATAAGATAGAGAGATTTGACGTGGAATTGTGGATTTAAGGATCAAAATGGATTTATAACAGTATTACAACAATATATAGTTGGATTCTATGATTTCACGTCTTTCTGATTGATTCTGAAAGATTTAAAACACTTAAGAATAGCTATGACTAATACTTACTTGTTAGTAATAATGATTTAAAATGATAATAAGATGATGATGTGGAAAAAACAGCAAGAAGAGGCCTCTTTTAAGTCAACAACAGCTCACAGAGGTGTGCCATGGAGCAAACTGAAAGACTAGTGAGTGAGAAAGCAATAAACCCTTTTGGATTATTGATTGCATCATCTGTTGTCACGTAAGATTATCACAATTACTTAATTGATGCTTTTACATGACTACTAACCCCAATATGGTTAAGAATAAAAGGAGTAACATCTGTAAATATTCTTTTATTCCAAAATAATAATTTATTTCTCAAAGTTATCAATTTTATTGCCAATTTCATCACAGGTTGTAATTACTGTGAATTTTTGAAGATTCAGTGTTTCACATAGAATAGTCAAAAATGGACTGTAAGTAAAACTTTGAATTTTACTAGTAAAACTGTAATTATTCTTGGTTGTACCATAGATAATACAGTTTTCCATCAGTCCTGAAAGTTTCAGAAAGATTCATTAACAATTGTATTTTTAATGAATTTTTGAAGTTTTTACCTCATTTCTACGTAGAATTGCAAATATCAGTGTTTCACTGGTTGCTATGAGGTAAATCAATGGATAAAAGTCCAAAAAGGGTTTTGATTACTCTTTTGGGGTTTATCCATGGAAAGTCATTAAGAATTGACATGGTTACAGGAGTCTAAGTTGCTCTTTACCTCCTTGGCACGTCAAAATAGCAGGTTATTTGCTATTTTCTTAAGTTTTACTGTAGTTGTAACATGGTAACCAATTTCCCAAAAGGTTTTAGTTTACCAATTAGGCCAAGATAAGCCATGGATCCAAGCTTTGGAGCTGTCCACCCCTCTGAGGCCTCAGAAGTTGGGTACCCTGGCTCTCTTTGATGTCTTTTGTCCCCCTTGCTTATTTTTTACGTCAAAATAGAAATTTAAGCTTCAAGTGAGATATCCATTATGGGTGTACCAAAAGTCCATGTAAGAATACCATGATATTAAGTGCTCAAAACATGCATAACACTATTCTTAGTGTATATGTAACATGGGATTTCTCACTTTCCCATTATTTTGGCGTGAAATTAAGAAAAACAAAATTTTTCACAGATCTTTTATGTGGTATTGATGATGTGGTATTGAAGTATTTTCCATTTTACCACCTCAAAGAGTTAGATTGAGCTTATTCACTCTATGGAGCTGCCCTAGGTGAATTTTAGTCTAGAATCCAAATCTGGTCTTAAATCCATGGATTTACTTACTCAATAAAAAGTTATTCATCTTTTCTGAAATTAAAAATGATGAATTTTGGATATATGCATGACTTATGAGTTATTCATAATTCAAAATTTATTTTTGAGATAATTGTGGCCTATTTGGGTATGTAAAATATACCTCAAGGCTCACAGGTATAGAAACCCAACTCAAGAAGATGCATGGATACTTGAGAAGGATATAACTAATTCTGATAAACTACTAAGAAGGTTCATACATGAAAGAAGACCTAAAGAATAGAAGAGTTAAGCATTATTGAGCATCAAGACTAATAGAAGTCTAATGAAGAGGTAGAACAGTGTATGATACCCTGGTTAACTACATCAGATTGTGGTATGTAATATGAGCCTTTGAGATACCACATATTTAAAAAGGTCACAAGAAAAACTTTACAATAATTACTCTCTAAATAATTATCTTAAAATAAGTAGAAATACCATAAAAAGGCATAAATGCTGAATTAACTTACAATATGATGAATAAGCATGTAAAATAGATTAAACCATCAGATTCCTCTTTATAAAACGCACATATATCATTTTTATGACATCTGTAAAGTCAATAACTAATGATTACTAAGCTGAAATGCCATAAAAAGACATAAATTCTTCTTTATCTCAGAAATAAATGGAACAAAATGTAAAATTAATTGAACCATTGGATTCTCCATGAAAAACTACACATAAAATACTCTTATGTCATTTCTCTAAAGTTAATACTTGAGAAATTAAGCTTAATATATGCACTTTTATGATCAATGCATACATTCATGGTTTTTAGCTGATATCTCCTGAAATATACATGATAGAGAGTTAAACCAAAAATAAAGTTAACACATAATTACTGTAGGAATACAGATATGAACTTCATTTGACAAGCTATAAACAAGGCTATAACTTGTAAGGGTTTATTGAAGAAAATTGCTAGAGCTGTCAACCACTTTGTTGTGAAAGTGGTCCAAACTCAAAATAAAGTGTCTATTACGGTGCTACTAGCTCATATGTAAATAATGATGTATGTTGTATTATAATATTCAAGGTAAAACCCCCTGAAATCATGGTTTGAAGCTTAAAATCTTGAATTTTGACAGAAAAGATGAGCTGCAAGAAAAATCATCTAAAATAGAGTTTTGATGATGTAGTAGAATGCTCTTGGAAATTTTATAAGTACATGAAAAGCTATCAGAATTAACTCCATGAATGGCTGTAGCATGTATAAATTCAAAGTTATTAATGATCAAAGTTTAAGCTTAAAATTGATCATTTATGATCACTCACTGTAATTGTATTTTAAGTTCAACAGTTATATAAGTAATACAACTGGTTAAATTTATTAGATTATGATTAATAATAATAAACTACACACATTTAAGGCTTCTTCCAAGCCTATGATGTCATCAAACTTGGAGGTATGGTGATAACTCTAAATAATGGCATAATAATAAGATAAGAGGGTTTGATTATGATGTAATCATCACTAAACCCTAAACTACTGATCAATTCTGGTGCATAAATTCAGTAAATGTCTACTAGAAGCCTTTTGAACTCTAGAAGGGAGGAATTTACTATAAATAGAGCTCTTTTTACTCTATTTTCCCCTCAGATGCATCAAAAACAATGAAACACTAAACAAGGAGGTAAAATCTTTATTCTTTATATATAAATCATTCATATTATCAAAGAGAAAAGGTAATCCTAATTATAATCATCAATCTTAACATGATTAATGCACTTTTTTAATTTTTTTGGTTATATTTCTCTGTAAATCTTATTTTCCATGTAAAATTAAGAAGATTTGTCATTTCTCTTATTTTATTATGTAAATACAATTTACATAAGCTTTATTCACATTTTTTGGCGTAAAATCTTTCAAAATTATTTTATTAAGTGTTAAAAGTAGGCTATTTTCTCTTTTATAATAATTTCTCTCTATTATTACTTTGAATAATTCCTTTGTTGATATAAATAGTATTTATATTAATATATAACATTAACATTGGTAGGATTATTGTTATTAATTGTTTTTTATTATTAAAAACCAATTTTTTACACCTTGATTTTTTGTTGGTAACAATAATAGGGGGTGTCAAAGTTACCAAATCCCACACTCAAAATCCCAAGTTTTTTTTTGCCAAAATCCCACATTAATTTTTTGGGATTTCAGAAATCCCACACCTAAAGAGGTGAGGTATTTTGAGGTACAAAAACCCAGGTTTTTTGGTACCAAATCCCATGTTTAAATACCAAAATCCCACCTTTAGCTTCCCATAAAGGCACATTTTTCAAACACACAACTCAGTAAGGGCATGTTAAATTGCATAAAAATTTCCTTCTCTTGCATAAAATCTAAATACACTCATCATTTATTAAGTTATTTGATTTCAAATTTCATTTACTACCAGCCGTTTCTTTATTTACCATGCCCAAGGCATCGCAAAGGCTACCTTTACTTCAGACCTTGAACTCACTTCAGTTCATCAATGCTCTCAACTCTGATAGTGATTCTGATATCCAGGAAGATATAATCTTGTTAGATATGATAACCTCACAAAGATACATCAATCCTCGTAGAAGATATCCATCTCATTACATGTATACAATGAATGATTTACAGACATTCTCATCTGAAAAGTTTCGACAGCTATGTAGGACAACACATGAATCATTTGAAAAATTGGTTGCACAAATTCAAGCTGATAAAATCTTTCAAAACTCATCACAAAACAAACAACGCAATCTTGCCATCCAATTGGCTGTGGCATTATCAAGGCTAGGATCAAATGGAAATGGGGCCGCTTTGGGAAAGATTGGAATGTTGTTTGGAATTAGCCATGGGGCTATTGTGTTGTACACTCAAAGAGTCATTCAGATATTAATGAAGTTGAAGCGCAAAGTAATTGTGTGGCCAACAATAGAACAACGCAGAGAAATGTCTCAAGTAATGCAAGCAGAAGGCTTCCCTGGGTGCATTGGGTTTATTGATGGGAGTCTCATACCATTATCACAACGTCCTCCCAATGATGATGAAGCGTATTTTGATCGCAAAAAAAGGTAAGCTGTTGAATCTTTATTCTTTATTTCAATCTTACTGATGGTTTACATATAAGGTATTCTATGTCAATACAACTGGTTTGCGATATCAACAAGCAGTTCACTGCTCTGCATGTTGGTTGTACTGGGTCACTTCATGATTCAAATGTCTATCAACATATGAAAATAGCACAAACACCTCAAGAGTTTTATGAAAAGGATCAGTACTTACTTGCAGATTCGGCATATGTAAGCTCTCCTTGGGTTGTTCCAGCATATAAGGGAGTTGTAGCACATAATGAAGACAACTGTTCGTTCAATTACTGTCTAGCAAAATCAAGGGTCAGAATCGAGCATGCAATTGGCATTTTGAAGGGGAGGTGGTTTTCTCTAAGGGAAATGAGAAATCAAATGAGGTATAATCATGAAATTGAATATTTTGTTAGTTGGGTTGTGTCTTGCACGATTTTACATAATATGTTAGCTCAAATTGGTGATGAGTGGTTTGATTTATATGAAGATGATGATCCACCACAAGTGGAAAATCAGGCCAACAATGACATTGGGGAAGATGTGCTAAATATGCGTGAGAAAATTAAACCAATCACTTTGGCATGGAAAAATAGTCAATTGTAAATTTCTTCAGGACCAATGTTTTATGTACTTAATCTAATGGCATACAACTGAGTGGAGATGTTATTCATAAAATAAAAGTATTTACAATTAACATTTTTTACTTCTTTTTTGATCCTGCATATTTCGTTCAAAGTACCCATTGACTCTTGAATTTATTTCGGTGGGTGTCATTTTCAAGAATTTGTCACCTACATTAAATAATTTATGGTTTATTTGAAAAGAACATCCAAAATGAGTAATTGTGTCATGATTGATAATTTCTGGAGGTGGTTTTGTTGTATGATGAACCATTGTTGATGTCTTCCAAAGTATTTCCATGATGCCAGGTTTTTTTGAAAAATCGATCTCCATTTTTAATTCAGGGAAGTGTAAGCCATGTCCAGAGGGGGTGAAGATAGTAGGAAGTGGAAGGAAATCTTTTTTTGATACAAAAGAAAAAATACCATAAGTCCAGGCATTGAGATCGTTTAAATCTTTGTGTGGCTTATTGAAAAATCCATCTTGGGTGACAATGACATTGGTAAACGATTTGAATCCTTCCTTGGGATTGGCAGAAGTCCATTTGAGTTGACTGAAGTTGGGTAATTGGGCTGCTTCCATTAATGATTGATTTTCATTTGCTGCTAATTTTGAAAAATGGGAGATTCTTGAGTAAATGAATTCGTCATATTCATGAAGCTTGATCCATTGATTGTTATCTGTTTCAATTTGATGAGGAGTTAAACCAGGTTTTCTGGAGTAAACACCTAATAATTTTGTAATCAGTCAGTAATTATTAAGGGAATATGACAAAAAGATCACACACCTGCAGATTTTCCAGCATCAGAACCAGATCGAAACCCAATACCTTTCATAATGCCACCTTTGAGTTGCTTATTGGTTTTAATTTCTTGTCGATTTTGAGATAAGGACATTAATGTCATGACGATTTTTTGCAGCATTTGAGAGTGGCCAGAATAATTATCAAATGGGGTTATTTCATATATGATGACAGGCAAAAACGGCTTGGATGTTTTATTAATGAGGATATAAGGATGGGGGAGAGTGTTAAGTGATGGAAGTTTTAACCATGAGGCATTTGAAGATTTCTTGTCAATCGAAATTGTGGAAAAGTTTTTAAATTCTTTTTTGGAATGGCCAAGGTGAGACATTATTTCTTTTGAATCATGGATGTGTTGTCTTTGGCTTCGGGTGAGCTTTCTTTTATTATTTAATTTGGTATTATTATCCTCATGATGTTCTATATTTGGTTTAGTCCTAACCATGACATCAAGAGGAGTAATATGAGCTTCATCATCTTCCAAATCATTCTGATGATGTGCTGAGTCTGGTTTAGTCCTAACCATGACATCATCAAACTGATTGGAAGAATGAGAAGGAGGAGGAGATTTTTTTTTGAATTTTAAGGATGATGGAAGGGATGGGAAATGAAATGACATTGCAAAAGAAACCCTTATAAATAATCCACCCCTACATGAACAAATAAAACAAAAATTAAAACAAAAAAGAAAAAGAAAGGTTAGTAAAGATCATAATCCAAAAAAAAAAGTCGGAAATGGATAATGATGAGTGATGGTTAGTAACGATCATAATCCAAAAAAAAAAAAGTCGGAAATGGATAATGATGAGTGATGGTTAGTAAAGATCATAATCCAAAAAAAAAAAAGTCGGAAATGGATAATGATGAGTGATGGTTAGTAAAGATCATAATCCAAAAAAAAAAAAGTCGGAAATGGATAATGATGAGTGATGGTTAGTAAAGATCATAATCCAAAAAAAAAAAGTCGGAAATGGATAATGATGAGTGATGGTTAGTAAAGATCATAATCCAAAAAAAAAAAGTCGGAAATGGATAATGATGAGTGATGGTTAGTAAAGATCATAATCCAAAAAAAAAAAAGTCGGAAATGGATAATGATGAGTGATGGTTAGTAAAGATCATAATCCAAAAAAAAAAAAGTCGGAAATGGATAATGATGAGTGATGTATGATGATGATTATAAAAAAAGAAAGAAATAATGATGGGTGGGTGAGTTGTGGATGATGATGGTGATGGGAGGTGCAAAAAAATGATTAAAATATTTTAAAAGACCAAAAGGACATTACCTACAGAAAAATTTAAAAAAAATTAGCAAAAAAGGATTGTGATTGAACAAAAAGAAGAGAAATTCACTTACCTGAATTTTGAAAAAAGTGAGTTTTTTTTTAAGAGGGAAGGGTGAAAAATAAAAATAGAATAAAAATAATTGAGAATTGACAAATCAAATTTAAAAAATTTGGTGATTTTTTTTAAGAGGGAGGAGTGAAAAGCAAAAATGAAAATTAAAATTTGAAATTCAAAAAAAAAAAATTTAAAAAAAGTTTTTTTTTTTTTAATTGGGAGGGGTGAACAGTAAAAAAAAAAAAAATTCAATGAAATTAAAGGGAAAAATAAACTTTAAAAAGCAAATTAAAAATTAAGAATTAAAAATCAAAAATCAACTGAACAAGGGACTTTGCCCATTTAAAAGTTGAAACCCTTCAAAATAAAAAATAACCATTAAATTTAAAAAAATATATAGAAAAAGATGAAAAATTTCCCAACAAACCATAAAATGACATTTTCATAAAAAAGGAAACAAACTGTCATCGAATTTGATTTTTGAACAGACTTCATATAAATGCTCAATGCAAAACTTGCCCAAATTTGCAAATCTGCCGCAAATTGCAAATAAATGTCATATGCACTTGGAATGGCAAGTTGGTGCGTCAATTATGCATAAAAGTTGAAATTTCCCTTTGGTAATAAAGTGGAGTTAGATTTCATGACATAAGATCAATAATTAAACAAGCACAATATATAAATTGATCACATTACACATATGTAATAAGTTATTTTTTATTGACTAATGCCAGAATGCGTTCCAGCTCCCCGATTGGCCTGCTTGATGACAATGCCGCTATTGTGAGATCCATCTGGCATTGCTTTTCCTTCAATTCCAATTCACGATTCCACTTTTCTTTTTCAAATTCATGTTTCTTTGCATTTTGCTTCTCATCAAACTCCATTTGTTTTTGTAGCTTGACTTCTTCAAACCGTTGTTTTTCCATGTTGCACACTTTCTCTTCATTCCACCTCTCCCTGTCCCACTCCAAACGTGCATGATCACTTATTTCACGGGCTAATAAGCATGAATTTTGTCAGTAGGATTCTTAATAGTATCCATAATTGCAAGTCATACCTTTGTTCCGTGATTCAAGTATATTTGCATAAGTAGGTGCAAACATATCCAGCGACCTTTTCCTAGAACCACTCTTTTCATTCAAGTTGGGTGTCATGGCTTGATTACGCTTTTGTGCTGAATGCATTATGGATTTACTTTTCTGATCAAAGGAGGAATAATCAATATTGGTGTGAATAAATATGACTCTTAAATGTACTTACCAAATCATCTTGAAGGTTTTCCACTGGAACCAAGTTATCCTCATTATGAAGCAAACAATCCAGATTGTGAGGTGAATCCAAGTGATTATTCTCCTTTGAAAAGCAAATGGGCTTTAATTATCTGAGGTATAAAAAGGAAGAGACCATAGCGTACCTTATCAAGCAAAACATCATCATCATCACCATTGAGACTGTCTTTTTCTTGCGAATCATAGCTTGCAATGGGAGTGACATTGGGCTTGTGGCCAAAGAGCACATCCATTTCTGCATAGCAAGGACACATACTTTCCAGCTTTTCACTCATGGATTTTATTCCTTTACTCTCATCTTCTTCCGTTATTCCAGCCCCAGTTAAGTTTTCGAATTTTTTGGCTGCCATATATTTCTTTTTATATGTTCGCCATCAATCTCGGATGCTGCTTGAACTAAGGTTTAGGCGATTTCGTGATTTTTTGTTGACCTCAATGGCCATAAGCTGAAACCCATGCTGCTTTGAGGAAGGAGGTCTTCCAATAGTTGTTGAACCGCTAGTACCAAAACATGACTCAAAATTGGACTTGACTGAAAGCCAATTAATTATTGTTAAATAATCTGTACGTATTAAGTGACCTGATGGATGAGGCAGGCCAGAGGTGATCTTCATGTCTGTCTTGATTTGTCTTGCTTTGGATCGAGGCATTATTATATGGATGATGAAGTATAAATGGACTATCAGCTGTTCGGTCAGATTGTCCAAAATGGAGTTCAGAAGAACATGTTGTACAGGTATGAATTGTGAGTACTCATTTGGGTTAGGTTTCAAGCTGAAATCCCAGATGCATGGGATTTGGTCAAAATACCAGGGGACTCAGTTAAAATACCATGGGATTTATACATAAAAAACCTGGGATTTAGTGTTGGGATTTGGGTTCCAAATCCCGTGTTATTTTAAGGCGGGATTTGGTGACTTTGACACCCCCTAATAAAGAGCTTTAAGTATATCAATCATTATATATTAATATATCTATTTGATTATATTATTATATTTATTTAATAATATGATGATTTTATGCCATAATTATAATAATTATTTATTATTATGATTACTCTTTATTTTATTTATTGAATTAATAAGGACCTTCATAGTACAATAAGGGAAATATTTGTAATATTTACTTATTGTTTTATAGTCAAACCTTCCAAAAATAGCCAAAATTTGGGATAGTTGAGGCAAAATAACACTTTAAAGGAAATAAGCCTGAATCAAAATTATGATCATGCAACTGTTTAGTTGAACATTTTAATTTGTGCCAATTAATAAAAATTGGTGCTCTTGAGACAATTAAGAACCAATATGACATAATTTAATGACCATAATTTGAGTCTATACTAATATAGTGACCCTTATAATTCCACAACTATTCCTCTTGGAAATTGTGGTCATAACTCAGACTTTATTTATGGTCCATCCCCTTTATGATTCAGATTTTACATTCCAAATAAACTCATTTGAGTTTTTATATAATATAAAAAGTGATATTGGAAATTTCTACATTCAAAAAAAATTCCTTTTGGCTTCTTGGAGTTTTTTAATTCCATTTGTAATAAATATCACATTGAGGTGTTACTGCTATGTAAATCATGCAGATTATGTCATCAATTTATGAATTTCTAACATAAGTAACTCCTTCAGAGCTTAATTAATGAGTTCATGGAACAAAGAATTTTCATTTTGAGACAGGTTTCAATCTCCTTTCTGTAATTGAAGAAAGATTTAAAATCAATTGAAAAATTTCACTCCATTCCTTAACATATAGTTTTTTTGGTGAATTAATTTTGTGTGAAAATTTAAGCCAATTTAATGGCTCTTGGTGTAATATTTGGAGAAATATGATAAAGATAATAACTGAAGAAAACCTTTTTTTGAGCCCTTGAAAAGGGAATGCCTCTTTTTCAAGGGAAAAATGGATTAATTTGAGATAAAAAATAATAATATGCTCAAGCAGTAAGAGTCAGGAAATGTTTCAGGTTTCTGTTGATAATTGAATGAAGTTAGAAAATAAAGTAATGAAACAGAACCTTAGGTAAACTATAGTATTGCACAAGAATTTATGATATCTGTTTGTGAATCTTATTCTGCGCCTTTGAGATATGACCACATATCCAAAAATTTTACAAAATAGCTTTACACTACTTATTCTAATAATAAGAAATGAAATTATTATCTTGAAATAAGTGAAATTACTATGAAAAGGTGTGTGATATTGATTACCTCAGAATAAAATTAATAACCATTTGAAATTAATTGCACCATTGGATTCCTTGCGTGAAAATACACATATAACATTTTTATGTCATATTGGTAGAGACAATAATTACTGTGTAATAAGTAAAAATGCCATAAAAAGACATAAATACTTGATTATCTCAGAAATCAATGAATAAAAATGGGAAATGAATTACACCATTGGATTTTACATGAAGAATTACACATATAAAATTTTTATTTAATACCTGTAAATTCAATACTTACCAAGATAACCTGAATATATGCACTTTTATAATAAATGCATATATTCATTGTTTTTAGCTCATATCTCTTGAAATATGCATGATAAAGAGTTGAACCAAAATTAAAGTAATCATGTAATTAATGTGAAAATACTAATATACACTTCACTTGACAAGCTATAAGCAATTTTATAACCTACAATCATTTATTGAGCAAAATAAGAAGAGCTGTTGACCACTTTGTTGTTGAAGTGGTCCAAAACTAAAGAAAAGTAGATATTCTGATCACACTAACTCAAATGTGAATAATGATGTAATTTTTATCATTATATTCAAGGTAAAATACCTTTAAATCATGGTTTGAAGCTCAAAATAGTAAATTTTGACAGAAAACATGAGTTACAAGAAAAATCATCAAAAATAGAGTTTTGATGATGTAATGAATTCTCTTCAAAGTCTCATAATGACATGCAAAGATATAAATATTCACTCTCTGAATGGCTTTAGGGTGTATAACTCAAAAGGTATTAATAATCAAAGTTTGAGCTTAAAATTGATCATTTAAGATCACTCACTGTAACCTCATTTTACATTTAACAGCTATACAAGTGATAGAATTGGTGAATACTATTATAATATGATTAATAATGATAAGATAAACAAAATTTAGGCTTATTACCAGCTTATGATTTCAGCTAACTTAGAGTTATAGTTATAACTCTAAATAATGGCATAGTAATGAGATAAGATGGTTTACTTATGATGTAATCATCAATAAACCTTAAACTACTGATCCATTGCATCTAATACAATAAGTAAATATCTAATAGAATCCTTATGAACTCTATTAGGGAGGACTTTACTATATATAGAGCTCTTTTTACCTCTATTTTCCCCTCAGACACTTCCAAAACAAGAAAAACATTAAGTCAAAGGTAATATCATTATTATTTATATATAAATATATTATATTATTAAAGAACAGATATCATCTTCACTATAATTACCTTATTTTACATTATTCACTCAATATTTTGTTTTTTGTGTTGAATACTCTTTAAAAAATCCTCAGTTCCACATAAAATAAAGAATATTTGGAATTTCTTTTATTTTTATTTTTGAATACAACTTATTTGAATTTTATTTACCTTATTTGGTGTCAATGTATTCAAAATTATTATATCAAGTGTTAAAAGTAGGTTATCTTCTTTTTTTCTAATAATTTCTCTTTATTATTAGGGGGTTGGTAAACACACGTAAGCCCTTATGTGTTTTTACTAAAAACTTACATGTTTTTACCAATTTGTGGTAAAAACACGTAAGTTTATGGTAAAAGCATGTAAGTGACCTTATTTTTCAAAAAAATTCCTCAGGCTCAGTTTCAAGGATTTTTTTAATTTTTTTTGCCATATTTTTCCTGACTTGGCATGTCAATAAGCACAAATTTTTTCAATTTTTTTTTGCCAAATTTCACCAATTTGGCATTTTTTTTTCAAAAATTCATTTAAAATCTTCCCACTTATGAATTTCCTTCATTTTTATTTTTCAAAGTTAAGGGTTCAATGTGAAGAATAAAGCACCAGAATCCCATAATTTTGGGATTTTTTTTGGGTGGGACAAGTGAAGGCGCAAAAAGGGTTTTTTTTTCAAATGTTTTTTCCCATCATTGTAATATGCCTATTTTTAAAAAGTGAATTTAATAACTTCCCACTTATGAATTTCCTTCATTTCTTTTTTAAATTAAAGGGTTCAATCTGGACAATAAAGAACCAGAAGCTCATGAAGTGGGAAACGTTTTTTGGTGGGACAACAAGTGAAGGCACAATGAGTGTTTTTTTTCAACTGTTTTTTTCTTGTGGATAATATGACTATTTTCAAATACAAAATTTCCACATGTTTGATAAAAAAGGAGACTGAGGTGGGATTTAAGCAATAAATATGACTGAGGAGGGGGATAATTGGCATAAATTGTATATACAAAAATCATTCAATCAGAATCAACCTCCAAAATAGTGGGTTTTTTCTGAGAGGGGGGAGGAATATTGGAAAAATAAAACATTATGTGTTTCTTAAATTCATCAGCCCACCCCAGGGCTTGTGGGTGGGCATGAATCTCCAAGCTCACAGTAATGGGGGGGACTGGATAAGCTTTAGAAATGATGATGTCCAAAGGAAGAAAATGAGCACAACTATTCGAGAAGCAGATGAAAATGAGGGGACTATCATTTGGAGGACAGAAATAAGGGAATAAAGAAGAAGATTGGGCTGTGGAATAAACAAAAACTGGTCTTTTATACTTATTTGCAATTGGATCCCCCCTGTCAGGGATTGTGAGCCTTAGAGGTAATTTCATATACCCAAAAGACCACAAATATAAAAAATACCATATTAATATAAATAAAATAAATTTATTTATATTATTAAAATAAAAATCAAAATATAAATATAAAATTATATTAAAAATAAAAAATTAATTACAATTTAAAAATAAAAATACATTAAATTTTGTAAGTATAAAATTACATTTATACTTGAAAAAATTAAGTAAAAATGAAATTTTAACAAAATTGTGAAAAAATAAATAAATTTGGAAAAAAGTTAAATAAAAATTATTATAACTTTTTATCCAATAAATAAATACATAAAAATTATTTCACCATTGGATTCCTCATAAAAAATCAGGTGGGGTCACCTCTGAGTGAAATTCTTGTAACTCAACTCTAAATAAGCTTGAATTAAGTTTTTAGTATTTTCAATACAAAAGTTGAAAATCCTCAAAACCTTAATTTAATTCACACCACATGTGGTGTTAACCATCAATTTTTGTGTTAAAATTGAGGTGTTGTGTTTAGTTTAGAAGTTATGAGGAATTGAAGTATTTTCAATTGAATTCAATTGAAATGTCAAAATATGCACGTGTATTACATAAGTGAACTTTGATTTACATATGAGGTGTCAATTATTACTGTATTGTACTGTACAATTGAATTGAATTACATATGTAAACTATAAGTATAATACATGATGAGGAATTAAAGGAAAAATAAATTGGAAAGATTAAATTTGGGGGGGAAAAGGAACTCCAGCTCTAAGGGGGAGCTAGACCCCCAAAATCCTTGCTGACAGGCGTGGGATGTCAAAATTCATGCAAAAGTTCATCACTTTTGGCCTGGAATTGAGTTACAGGGTCTGTGGACTCAATTGATGATGAGGTTTTGATACCAACTGGGGTAGTTTTAGCTGTTGCCAAGAGGGTAAAACTACCCTTAAGATAAAACCATCATAGTAAAAACAGTTTTAACTTGTTTCTACGTCTCTGACACACATTCTGACGTGTTTTGAAGGCTCTAGGCCTGGTATTGCTATAGTAATGGCTGATTTAAGGGTCTAAAATGGCTTAAACCAGCCCTTTTTGGTCTAAACCAGGGTTCAATGATACCATAATTGGCTTTTCTGTTGCCCGACTGTTTTTCACGACTGAAAAGAGTAAATTTTACTTTTGGAGTAAGAGAATTGATGGCTATAAAAGAATGTCTTCTTTGCCCCACTTTTCTCTTCATGTTAGAATCTTTTCCTTTTATTAATTAGTTTAAACACTGTTAAACCAATCAATCAAAGATTCCAACCACCATTTTAAAATCATTTTAATCCTTTTAACCACGTGAAAAAATCATTATAATCATTTTTACCCCTGAACCACCCCAAAAGTGAATTAAAGCATCTTTCATCACTGTAAACTTTGTCACTTTGTTTCCAAATTCACTGTGGTCAATTTTGGGTGTGTTTTCTCTTTAATATTCTTTTTAAAGACTTTGTTCTTTAATTAATTGCTTGCAGTTCTTTGCTCAATTAATTCCAATTGAAATTGCTCTTGAAGAAATTTCTCTTGTAGCCTTAAAATATCTCTTGTAGAGTATTTTTTGGATAAATTTGCATTGTTGGTAAAACAATAAATTTTTATAATATTATTCTTTTATACTAATAAAGTTATAAACAATAAAATTGGCGTGTTTTCTCTTAAAAATAATATTTCATACTATTTTTAACTGAATTTTACCTTATACAAATTTTGAGGACAGGAAAAGTACTTGATTTTTAATCAAAGTTTCATATCCACACCTTACATTTGGGGGCCCAGCCGTGATAATTTACCTGTGACATATTTTTTTTACTCTTTTTAAATCTTTTTTCTTATATTGAAAGATTTAAAAACATATAAAAAATACTTATAATCCAAAAAAATCTATAAAAAATAATTTTTTTCATATTATAAGTGAGGCTTATATTTTATTTCTTTTTTTGAAATAACCTTTTTTTACTTAATTAATTGGCTTTTTCATTAATTTTAGTGTCTGACAACGTGGTAAGACAAAAAAACATTGAAACAGCCTCAACAGTAACCAGCATTATCCCTGCCAGTACTGTTAATTCTGATCATAATAGTACTGTTATTGTGACTCAAAATAACCAACCTGAACCAATATCTTCTGAATTGATTAACTTGTACATAAGTAATACCCTTCAGAAAGCTAAAAATTTGGCCAATAGTAAGTTTTTGACGTAAAAATACTATTTTAAGCCTTTTTAACCATAATTATGCCTTCAACCAGGTCAGGAGCCAGCTAAAACCCCTCAAGCAGCTCCCAAAAAGGTAATACACATGATTATGGCAGAGGCCAATCAGGTACAGAAGGAAAAGGGTCAGTTGATGACTTCCAAACAACTAAAATTGGTCATTATGAAGCTGATAATACCATTTTACCTTCAAAAAGAGCTGACACCGCCACAACAAGCCTCTGTGGACATATACAAAGCCAGCCACAGTGCATACAGCAATGCACTTCAATTCAAGGAGTACCAGATCCTTGCAGACCTGTGGAAGAATTGCATGAATTCTTACTTGACAGTAAGAAGATTCTTGGGCCATCCCAACACTTGCAAATTGCTCAATGGATGGCATCCATTGATGGAGAAGAAAAACATGATGCTTTTGACACTAGAATGGAGGAAAAACAACCCTCCACCACCCAACCCAGTGCCAAAAACTGCCCCAGTGGCCAGCAGCAGCAATTCCAACGTGAAAAAGCAGCCACAAACTCCAAACAAGGGCAAAGGGAAGGCACCAGCCCCAAAACCTTACAGCCAGGGCTACAGAATCCCAAAGATTCAGCAGGATGCCATGGAAAATGTATTTCAGATGGCCAGAACCATGATGGAATTACAGAAGAAGGAGGAAGCCAGATTAAGATTCCAGAAATGATTTCTGACATATTTGATTCCATCCCAGAGTTGTATAATGCTATAAATGACGTGAAAAAACATCTTTCTGATAAAAATGAAACCATTTGTAACAACATTAAAACAAACAACCCGAGTCTTTGCCAAATTAATGAAACACTTATGTGTTTTGAAAAAGTTTTAACAACAATTAGAAATTCCAATAATGATAATTCTTCTAACAATAAAATAAATGAAAAATCTACCATTATTAAAGAATTAACAGATAAATATTCTAAATTCAATATTGATGACATAATTGAAACAAGAATCAAACAAGCCATAAATATTATCAAGATAGATAACAAGAAAGTCCTTTATGACATTTCAAATTCATTTACTGAAGTAAAGACATATACCATTGCCTTGAAAAAGTGTTTTGATGCTTCACAAGAAGAAGTATCAAAATTTTCAATGAAATTGAATCAAGTCACTGCTGATAATACAAGACAGACAGAGTTATGGCAAGAACTGACACATAAGGAAGACATGTATAAAATTGAAGTAATAAATTTAATACAAAGCTTCCAACATGAATAAAGAAATTCCCAAAGGTGTAGCAACAGTAAAATGAATGACATTGAACAAATACTGAATACCTTACCAAGAATGTCTACACCTCTAAATCAAAATGAGGGCACAAGAATTTCCAATCCACAAGTATTGGATCCTGATAATTCACAATTAAAAAATAAATTATCTACTTCTTTTCATAACTTGGAACCATCAATGGGCCAAGCACTCTTGAAAGAAGTTCCAAAACTTACAGAATGGCCTCACTTCAGTGGTGAAGGAGAATATGACCATATGGAATTCATTAGAGGTATTGACATGATCAAAGAGGATTTTGAATTACCAGACAGATTGGTAACAGCCAGGTTTAACACCTTGTTTACCAGATCAGCTCACAGATGGTACATCAAAATAAGACAAGCACATGGACACCAGAGTTGGACTTGGTGGAAAACCCAAATCATCAACAAATGGGCAAATGATGCTTGGAGGTTTAAAGTTGAAACAGCCTTTGAATCTGCCAAATTTAATGCTGATAAAGACAAAGCTTTACCATGGTTTTGCCAACAAAAGGACAGTGTCAGCCTGTGACTCAAAACCAGAGCACAAGCATGACAGCCAATATACCATAAATCAATGGTATAGCCAAGATACCACCAAAACATGGATCTGAGCCAAATCAGCTCAGAAGGTATCAAAAGAAAGAGGAAACTCACCCCTTTCTGAAAATATAAGTCCCATCACCATAGGACAAGAAATAACAAAGTTATTCCTGCTCAAAGTTATTGCTGAGCATAAACCTTAATTTTCACCTCTCATCTAAAATCTAGAAGGAGAGACTTAACCCCATCAAATGGGTACTCAAAATGAAGCTCTAAGCCAGGGCTATCCAATGGTATCAGCCAAACTGAGCTAGCACCAGTATTACTTGAGTTATGGTCAAATTCAGGCCAAATAAGGGTGAACAAAACATTCACCTCTCATCTAACTTCTACAGCTTTAGTGTGGGATACTTGAAGTGGGGTCTTTTTGGAAAGAGCACAATCACGGCTATCTGATGGTGCCATCCACTTCTTCATATCTCAACTATAACAGAAGTTATGAGGCAAACAAGCTCAATACAGCTTTTTGCCCAAACCACGCCTATGTACAAAAAACCTTGTACATGGGATAACTTTGTCATATTTAATGATAACCATACCAAATTGGGTATCATTGTGTAGAGCTCATACAGGGCTATCCAATGAACCAACTTTGAGCATGATATCTCAAAAACTGACAGAGTTATGGCTGTTTGAAAGATATAATCCCACAATATGGCCAATACAGCTGTATTATGACAGGATACAGTTGTACTCTGATTATGAGGTGTCAAACAGATGCTGAAGCTTATTTATACTTCAATACCTCATAATTAAGTCAAATACAGAGGTCCATACAGGTTCTGTACAGTTTCTGATGCGTCAGGAGCACCAGAATACACCTGTAAACTCCATTGGTGAAAGTTTTCACCCTGTATAGGGTAAAAATGACTACTTGTGGTTCTAAAACCACATTTCAACCCAATAATAGCCTGTATTGAGTGTATAGAACCACAAACCAGCCCACAGTAGTGAAAATTTTCACTCTGTGGTCGTGTGCAGAGGTAAACCACCTCCCACTACCCCAGATCAAGATAAAAGGAGGCTTTGCCTCACCAGGAAGCAAATCCAGCATCCTGTTCTTGATATTCTTACGTGGTATAACTTCTTAAAAAGGAAGTGATACTCTTAGAATTTAACAGGTATACTTTAAGTAAGTATTGTAGGGTTTGCTATTGTAAACCAACAGGCAAACACTGCACCCAGGGCTATCAGCAGTACTCACCATCACTAAATTATTTTAGTATAGCCCTTTTCACTCATATTCTCACTCTAAATATAATCATTATTTTCGTGTCACACTCAGAGTTATAGCTTTTATTATCTTTCTGAAGCTATATCATAGAGTCACCCTGACATTTTGGGGGCCTGGCCAGGTTTTTTACCTATTTTAGACGAAATTCTAGCTTGTTTTCACTATTTTTAGCTGATTTTCATGCCTTTTAAAGTTATTATATTTGTTTTCTTGCTTATTTTCACTTTTTTTAAACCATAAGAAGCCCTGAAGGGGATTCATTTCGTGGTTTTTCTCTATTCTGATTTTTTTTTACTCAAAAAAAATATATTAAAAAATAAAAATAAATAAATAAATAAATAAAAAAAAAACTGTATACATATCCTTTTTGAAAAAATGATATTTTTTCATTTTTTGAAGAGTTATAAATATATAATTTATATTTATAAAATATTCTCTTTTTATAATAAAATAAAAACCATATTTTATTATTGTTTTTTTTTCATAATATATACAAAGTATATATTATTTGAATTTTTCTTGAAGAAAAACTCTGATAATTCATTTTTTCACCCAAATTGGCGTGAAAAATTGATTATTATCATTATTATTGATAATACCAATAATTATACTTCATAATAAAATAAAAACCATATTTTATTATTGTTTTTTTTTCATAATATATACAAAGTATATTATTTGAATTTTCTTGAAGAAAAACTCTGATAATTCTTTTTTTCACCCAAATTGGCGTGAAAAATTGACTATTATCATTATTATTGATAATACCAATAATAATACTTCATAATAAAATAAAAACCATATTTTATTATTGTTTCTTTTCATAATTTATACAAAGTATATATTTTTTGAATTTTTCTTACAGAAAAACTCTGATAATTCATTTTTTCACCCAAATTGGCGTGAAAAATTGATTATTATCATTATTATTGATAATTTCAATAATAATACTCAATAATAAAATACAAATCATATTTTATTATTGTTCTTTTTTTCATAATATATACAAAGTATATATTGTTTGAATTTTTCTTACAGAAAAACTCTTATAATTCATTTTTTTACCCAAATTGGCGTGAAGAATTGATTATTATCATTATTATTAATAATTTCAATAATAATACTTCATAATAAAATACAAACCATATTTTATTATTAATCTTTTTAATATATACAGAGTATATATTGGGGAGAGTTGATTGATATTTATTATTGATATTTTCAATAATAACTTGTCCAAAGTGACTTGTAAATTCCTAACAAAAGGATTCAATCAACTAGCTGAAACTCTCACTTTACAAATCAGAAATGATACCACCTCATTCCAAAGACTTTGGATTTCCAAGGGATTATTCCTTACAAAGAGAAACAACCATCAGTTGGAATAGAGGCCTGGAAAAGAGAGAAGTTGAAGTTGTTCAAAGTCATAATACATGGCAAAATGAACCTTTCTACACCTTCCAAGATGGGTTTCAACAGCAAACCTCCAGGAATGGCTTGCATAGAACAGTTTGTTCTAACCCATCAAATCTTCCAAGAACTTCTCCAATGGGGAATGGCAGACAGGGAATTCAAACCAGATTCCCACTACAAAGAACTTGTAGAAAGTATTTAGAAGATTTCCCTCAAAGAGATATTCTTCAAAGAACTTATCATAGACAGGAAATGGAACAAGAGCTAGCACACTCTGACCCTTTCAGGCTCATGAGGACTGGTAACCCAACCAGACTCCCTAGTGGCTTCACACCACTCAGGCACCAGCAGATCAGTGACCAAGAGTCACTATACTTTCCAATCCAAGATAGAATCCAGGAGAGGAAGAGGATCATAAGGCAAGAACAAGACTTCCTTCAACCAGAGGCTGAAAGAGTCAGATCCTATGATCCAGAAATTGTTGGACCTGTTGCAAGAAGTACAAAGAAACAACAAACAGTTGTAAATACTTCTAATGCACCTAGCAGCCCTATGATAAGGAATGATATCTCCACTCAGATGAAACACAATGTTGTTATACCTGAGATTACCATAAGTAGTAATACTCTATGGTTACAATTTTCCCAATTTGTAGAACAAACTCAAAAAAAGTTTGAAAGACTCCATGAAATTATTTCAAGTTTACAAGAGGTTTGTACCTTACAAACCAAAACTATTCATACTCTTCAAGAGGACTATATTAAATTGTATAAAGCCTCAGAAGATTCCAAAAGAAGACTAAATCAAGTCTTGGAGGAGCAAAATAACTGCAAAAGGGAAAGGGAATACATGGATCAAGATATTGACAAATTGTTCAATTTCTGCAAAAAAATGAAACCCTAAACACAAGGGCATGTTTCTGGAAGCACCCCATACCACCAGGAAGACATCAAACCAGATTCTTTATTGGTGAATAAGGCAAGGTCTCCATCAAAATACCAGGATGGAGATAATATGTCTTATACTGAAAAGGAAGCCTTGAAACAGCTTCCTGAGGCCTCAAGCTGGCCCAAATTCTCTGGAACTGGAGAATATGATCATATGGAACTCATAGATTATATTGATGGACTCTTCACTGATGTACCAAGTATACCAGATTACTGGATTACTGCCAGATTAAATACAGCTTTTAAAGGACATGCTAGTATTTGGTACATACAAATGAAAGAAATCCATGGCAGAAGAAACTGGCCATGGTGGAGGAGCCAAATAATCCAAAAGTACAGAAATGATACATGGATATGGCAGAAAACCCTTTCATTTGGAAATGATAGATACACAGTGGACAAAGATCCATATTATTGGTGTCTGAGACAGTCAAAAAGGTTAATAGCCATTGACCCTCACATAACAACAGAAATGAGAAATCACAAACTGTTGACCAAACTACCAGGAGACTTAGAACATGCAGTAAAATGAAGATGCTCCAAAGAATCCACCCTGGATCAAATATCCAATACTTTGCAAGAAGTAAGGATTAGAACATCTATTGGTAGATACAATAACCATAGTACTGGTGATAACAGGGAGAATCCAGCCCTGGAAGCCAAAGAAACTCATGATTCAGATTCTGAAATCACAACAGGATTTCACAATTGTGATCCACCCAATCACTATGCAGAAAATTCTCCCAAAGACAGGGAAGAGATATTTGCAAGAGAGGAAGAAACAACAAAAGACCAAGAAGGTCATGAATCTGACTCTGATAGTGTGGGGAATGGCTGTGGAAATAATTCATACAGTGAACCTAACCCCCATGAGGAATATTTGGTGGAATTTAAGAACCATGCAATAGAGGAAATTGGTTCAGTCCATTCCCAAAGGAGGAAACCAATGACCAAACACCTGGATGGTTTGAAACATAGGCCACCAGACAGGGAGGGTATGACAACAAGAGAATTGTTGGCTCAAGGTCACATGAACCATGCTAATACCTCCAAGAAGAGAGGAAAGTCTCATCAACAATGAGCCTTTTTTTAGAGGGAGGGTATGTCAGCCTGTGACTCAAAACCAGAGCACAAGCATGACAGCCAATATACCATAAATCAATGGTATAGCCAAGATACCACCAAAACATGAAACTGAGCCAAATCAGCTCAAAAGGTATCAAAAGAAAGAGGAAATTCACCCCTTTCTGAAAATATAAGTCCCATCACCATAGGACAAGAAATAACAAAGTTATTCCTGCTCAAAGTTATTGCTGAGCATAAACCTTAATTTTCACCTCTCATCTAAAATCTAGAAGGAGAGGCTTAACCCCATCAAATGGGTACTCAAAATGAAGCTCTAAGCCAGGGCTATCCAATGGTATCAGCCAAACTGAGCTAGCACCAGTATTACTTGAGTTATGGTCAAATTCAGGCCAAATAAGGGTGAACAAAACATTCACCTCTCATCTAACTTCTACAGCTTTAGTGTGGGATACTTGAAGTGGGGTCTTTTTGGAAAGAGCACAATCACGGCTATCTGATGGTGCCATCCACTTCTTCATATCTCAACTATAACAGAAGTTATGAGGCAAACAAGCTCAATACAGCTTTTTGCCCAAACCACGCCTATGTACAAAAAACCTTGTACATGGGATAACTTTGTCATATTTAATGATAACCATACCAAATTGGGTATCATTGTGTAGAGCTCATACAGGGATATCCAATGAACCAACTTTGAGCATGATATCTCAAAAACCGACAGAGTTATGGCTGTTTGAAAGATATAATCCCACAATATGGCCAATACAGCTGTATTATGACAGGATACAGTTGTACTCTGATTATGAGGTGTCAAACAGATTCTGAAGCTTATTTATACTTCAATACCTCATAATTAAGTCAAATACAGAGGTCCATACAGGTTCTGTACAGTTTCTGATGCGTCAGGAGCACCAGAATACACCTGTAAACTCCATTGGTGAAAGTTTTCACCCTGTATAGGGTAAAAATGACTACTTGTGGTTCTAAAACCACATTTCAACCCAATAATAGCCTGTATTGAGTGTATAGAACCACAAACCAGCCCACAGTAGTGAAAATTTTCACTCTGTGGTCGTGTGCAGAGGTAAACCACCTCCCACTACCCCAGATCAAGATAAAAGGAGGCTTTGCCTCACCAGGAAGCAAATCCAGCATCCTGTTCTTGATATTCTTACGTGGTATAACTTCTTAAAAAGGAAGTGATACTCTTAGAATTTAACAGGTATACTTTAAGTAAGTATTGTAGGGTTTGCTATTGTAAACCAACAGGCAAACACTGCACCCAGGGCTATCAGCAGTACTCACCATCACTAAATTATTTTAGTATAGCCCTTTTCACTCATATTCTCACTCTAAATATAATAATTATTTTCGTGTCACACTCAGAGTTATAGCTTTTATTATCTTTCTGAAGCTATATCATAGAGTCACCCTGACAGACAGATTAACAGCATTATATCCTGACATGTCAGAATTTATGATCCATAGAAAAATACTGAGACAATGTGGAGGTGACTTAGAGCATGCTGTCAAAAGCAGGATTACTGAACAATCTTCAGCAGAGGATATTATCAATATACTAGAAGAAGTAACCACCAGAACCAAAATTGGTTCTAGTAGGGTGAATCTCAAAACAAGGTTTAATACACCTTGGAAAGATTCTGTGGACAAAAACCCCAAAGAAAATTCTAGTAATATTAAATATAAATCTGCAGATACAGTCAGAAAATGCCATATTTGCCAAAGCACCACCCATTTAGCCAATACATGTCCAAAAAGGGGGAAAATTAATGAAATTGACATTGAAAAGGGACCAGATGTTGAAAAAGAAGACATAATTGAAGACAATTCAGATGATAAGTCATCCATATTTTCTGAATCTTCAAAAGATATAGAAAATATCAATGCCACTTTTGACATCATGGAGTCTTATTCCCACTTACCAAAATTGAGCAATGGTAAAGTTGATTTATCAAAAGTTCATGATGAACAACTTATGAAGACAAAACCAAACAGAGGAAACGTTTATACAGCTGGTAATTCCTGTATAACAGAAGTAATGATTGACAACAAGCCCACCAAACTTTTGCTTGACCCAGGAGCCTTCTGCTCTTGTGTTGGAAAATCTTTTCTTAAGACTTGTGTACCAAATTTTGAAGACCAATTGTTACCAATTGATGGTATAAGATTCAACAGTGCAAGTAACCCAATGAAAGCATTAGGAATCTTTGAGACCAATTTCATATTCCCACACACAAATGGGAATTTAAGGATCACAGTTGAATTTGTTGTTATGGAAAATTGCTCTAGTACCCATTTTATATTGGGAAATGACTATTTAATCATGTATGGGATAGATTTACATAATAACAAAGACAGATACTTTACAATTGGGGACAATAAGCGCCAGAAATTTGCCTTTTTACCATTTAAAAGACAAATTACAGTAAACAAAGTATCACCAGTAAACTTAGAGTTAGAGAAATTCAAGTCTGAACAGTTAAATGAGGCTGAAATAAGCCTTCATCTGACTGATAAACAAGAAAATGAACTTTCTTCCCTTTTGTATGACCACAGAGGAGCATTTGCTACAGACAAAGAACCCCTGGGAGCAATTATTGGTCATGAAGTTGACATCATTCTTAACATTGAGAGACCTTATCCACCACTCTTAAGAAGACCTGCTTATCCAGCAAGTCCAAAATCAAGAGAAGCTCTAGAAATTCATATCAAAGAAATTCTGGACCTTGGTGTAATAAGAAAAGTAGGCCACAATGAGGAAGTAGAAATAACTACACCAGCTATAGTGGCGTGGCATAATGGAAAATCCAGAATGGCTGGGGACTTTAGAGCTCTGAACACTTACACTGTCCCAGACAGATACCCATTACCAAAAATCCAAATTGCCCTTACTCAAATATCTCAAGCAGTGTATATAACCACTATTGATGCCCTTAAAGGATTCCATCAAAATGTGGTAACACCAAGAGCAAGAAAATACTTGAGAATTATTGTTCATTGTGGAGTGTATGAATACTTAAGGATGCCCTTTGGTATCAAAAATGCACCTTCACACTTCCAAATAATGATGAATGAAATCTTCCCTGAAGAACTCTCAGAGGGATGGTTAATCATTTACATTGATGACATTATTATCTGTTCAAAAACTTGGGAGGAGCACATGTACAGATTATCAAGAGTTTTGACAAAAATCCAATCAGTAAACATGAAAATTTCCTTGAAGAAATGTCATTTTGGATTTAAATAACTTAAAGCACTAGGACATGTTGTATCTGGTTTGTCCCTTGGAATTGACAAAAACAAAGTTGCAGCAGTATTGTTAGAACCCATGCCTCAGAAAAAGAAGGAAATTCAGTCATTCTTAGGTTTTGCAGGATATTACAGGCAACACATTAAAGATTTTGCATCCATAGAAAGACCACTTTATAAGCTGTGTGACAAAGACACAGTATTTGAGATGACTGTTGACAGAGGCAAAGCTTTTGAGTCTCTAAGAGAAGCATTGACCACTGCTCCACTCTTACTGATGCCAGACTTTAAATTGCCTTTCAAACTGTATATTGATGCATCAGGGGATAGACTGGGTGCTGCACTTCACCAAGTTCAGATCATAAATGATAAGCCTGTAGAAGGACCCATATGTTTCATATCCAGGCAAATCAAACCAACTGAAGCCATATATGGAGCAAGTCAGATGGAATGTCTATGCCTTGTCTGGGCCTTGGAAAAATTGAACTACTTTTTAGAGGGATGTGTTTTTGAAGTGATAACAGATTGTACAGCTGTCAAATCACTTTTGAACATGAAAACACCCAACAGACACATGCTCAGATGGCAAATAGTCATACAAGAATACAGAGGCAATATGACTATTGTTCATAAGGATGGGAATATTCATAAGAATGCAGATGGACTAAGCAGATGGCCATTACCAAATAATATTGATAATCCTGCTTATGTGCCAGAAGAAGCTTCACCACAAATTCCAATAGAAGGAATAAGTGTTACAGACTTGAACACCACCTTCTTTAAAGAAGTCAGAAGTAGTTACACTCAAGATAAGAATTGTAGCATCTTATGCCAATTACTTAACAAAGACTGTAAAGACAACTCTCTAATACATGCCTTGGATGAAGTATGGAGGAAATCTTATGATGAAGGAAGATTTCACCTACTGGATGGTATAATTTACCACAGAACCAAGCACACATGTGTCATGACAGTTGTATACAGGTCATTAATCAATCTTGTGCTGAAAGAATGCCATGATAGTCCCTTTTCAGGACATCTGTCTGAAGACAGAACAAGAGAAAAAGTAAAGACCTGCATATGGTGGCCAATGTGGCAGAAAGATGTTGCGGAGTATTGCAAAACCTGTGACAGATGCCAAAAGGCAAATAAATCCATGGGCAAAAGACTTGGAAATATGATAAAAATCCAAGAACCAAACAGACCTTGGGAAATTGTACATATGGATTGGGTAACTGGCCTACCACCAGGAGGTGACAGGAGCTATAATGCTTGCCTAGTAATTGTGGACAGATTAAGTAAAACTCCAATCTTTTTACCATGTCACAAAGATGATACGGCCATGGATACAGCTCTTCTGATATGGAATAGAGTAGTGTCATGGACTGGGATATTTACAAATATCATCAGTGATAGAGATCCCAAATTCACTTCAGCACTATGGACAAATCTTCACCAATTATTTGGCACTAAACTGTCTTTCTCTACAGCCTACCACCCACAAACTGATGGCCTGGCTGAAAGGATGATCCAAACCTTAGAGGACATGGTGAGAAGATTTTGTGCATATGGCCTTGAATTCAAAGATTGTGATGGATTTACCCATGATTGGTGTACTCTGTTGCCAGAACTGGAATTAGCATATAAAACATCAATCCATGCCAGTACCAATTAGACTCCTGCTATTCTAGAAAAAGGATGGAACCCCAAGTTACCCCAAGATTCCTTGAGGAAAGACTTAATTGAAATACATCCCACAGCTGCTAGCTTCAAAGGAATGCTAGAAAAAGCTAGAAAGCATGCAGTAAGATGCATGGAGGACTCTTTTGCATATGCTAAAGACAAATGGGATAAATAACATGCAACTCCAGATTACAAAGTAGGGGACCTAGTTCTTGTATCCACCACTAACTTCAATAACATCAAAGGATGTAAAAAGTTGAAAGAATCCTTTGCAGGACCTTTTGTGATTAAGGCCCTCCATGGAGAAAATGCTGTTGAAGTAGAATTATCTGAAGATCTTAGCAATAAGCACCCTACATTTCCAGTAAGCTTGATAAAGCCATACAAATCTAGTGATGCTGAGAAATTTCCCTTGAGGAATAAGATTCCCCAAGTTATACCTCCTATTGAGACATCTGGTACTAAGAAAATTACCAAATTTCTTAAAGAAAGGAAATTAAGAACCAAAAAAGTAAGGGAATACCTTGTTAGGTACAGTGACCCAACTTATGAAGATGAATGGTTAGAAGAAAAAGATATACCAGAAGCTACCAAACTCCTCAGGAGATTCAGACACACTAGAAACACCAATATTACAAGGTAATATTCTTTTTTAGGGGGAGGGAATGTGAGCCTTAGAGGTAATTTCATATACCCAAAAGACCACAAATATAAAAATAACATATTAATATAAATAAAATGAATTTATTTATATTATTAAAATAAAAATCAAAATATAAATATAAAATTTTATTAAAAATGAAAAATTAATTACAATTTAAAAATAAAAATACATTAAATTTTGTAAGTATAAAATTACATTTATACTTGAAAAAATTAAGTAAAAATGAAATTTTAACAAAATTGTGAAAAAATAAATAAATTTGGAAAAAAGTTAAATAAAAATTATTATAACTTTTTATCCAATAAATAAATACATAAAAATTATTTCACCATTGGATTCCTCATAAAAAATCAGGTGGGGTCACCTCTGAGTGAAATTCTTGTAACTCAACTCTAAATAAGCTTAAATTAAGTTTTTAGTATTTTCAATACAAAAGTTGAAAATCCTCAAAACCTTGATTTAATTCACACCACATGTGGTGTTAACCATCAATGTTTGTGTTAAAATTGAGGTGTTGTGTTTAGTTTAGAAGTTATGAGGAATTGAAGTATTTTCAATTGAATTCAATTGAAATGTCAAAATGTGCACGTGTATTACATAAGTGAAATTTGATTTACATATGGGGTTTCAATTATTACTGTATTGTACTGTACAATTGAATTGAATTACATATGTAAATTATAAGCATAATACATGATGAGGAATTAAAGGAAAAATAAATTGGAAAGATTAAATTTGGGGGGGAAAAGGAACTCCAGCTCTAAGGGGGAGCTAGACCCCCAAAATCCTTTCTGACAGGCGTGGGATGTCAAAATTCATGCAAAAGTTCATCACTTTTGGCCTGGAATTGAGCTACAGGGTCTGTGGACTCAATTGATGATGAGGTTTTGATACCAACTGGGGTAGGTTTAGCTGTTGCCAAGAGGGTAAAACTACCCTTAAGATAAAACCATCATAGTAAAAACAGTTTTAACTGGTTTCTACGTCTCTGACACACATTCTGACGTGTTTTGAAGGCTCTAGGCCTGGTATTTCTATAGTAATGGCTGATTTAAGGGTCTAAAATGGCTAAAAATGGCTTAAACCAGCCCTTTTTGGTCTAAACCAGGGTTCAATGATGCCATAATTGACTTTTCTGTTGTCTGACTGTTTTTCACGACTGACAAGAGTAAATTTTACTTTTGGAGTAAGACAATTGATGGCTATAAAAGAATGTCTTCTTTGCCCCACTTTTCTCTTCATGTTAGAATCTTTTCCTTTTATTAATTAGTTTAAAAACTGTTAAACCAATCAATCAAAGATTCCAACCACCAATTTAAAATCATTTCAATCCTTTTAACCATGTGAAAAAATCATTATAATCATTTTTACCCCTGAACCACCCCAAAAGTGAATTAAAGCATCTTTCATCAATGTAAGCTTTGTCACTTTGTTTCCAAATTCACTGTGGTCAATTTTGGGTGTGTTTTCTCTTTAATATTCTTTTTAAAGACTTTGTTCTTTAATTAATTGCTTGCAGTTCTTTGCTCAATTAATTCCAATTGAAATTGCTCTTGAAGAAATTTCTTTTGTAGCCTTAAAATATCTCTTGTAGAGTATTTTTTGGATAAATTTGCATTGTTGGTAAAACAATAAATTTTTATAATATTATTGTTTTAGACTAATAAAGTTATAAACAATAAAATTGGCGTGTTTTCTCTTAAAAATAATATTTCATACTATTTTTAACTGAATTTTACCTTATACAAATTTTGAGGACAGGAAAAGTACTTGATTTTTAATCAAAGTTTCATATCCACACCTTACAGGGATGGACATCCACTTGCTTTTTGGAGCCTGGCCAACATATTCATACCATTCAATTCTTTCCAAATAAGAGGATACTGAGGGAATTAAGGTGTTCATGGCTCCATAAAGGTCTTTATTTTGGTGAATTTCTTCAGCCAAGTCACCTCTGACATAAGCCCATTGATCTTGAGTCTTGTAAATGAAGTGGGATACTGTTCTATAGCCACAGTTTCCATCACCCTGGACATTGATGGCCTTGAAGGTGTATTTCAATATAAACTTGGGCAAGTCTTCTGAGCCAGTTATCTGATAAAATAAGTTCAAAAAATGAATAAATATCAAAATAAACAACAGAAAATTACATTAAAAAGAAGCAGAAACTCACAAACAGCTTGGAGCATTCATCACTTGTGTGATAATTGCTTTGAAAATGCTCACAGGTCAAGTCAATTGCATCATAGATATTCAAACTGGTGGCAGGCTTGTGTGATTTTCTTTGTGAGGTTTTGCTTCCAATTTCCAATCTTCTGGACCTTCTAAGGGTTACTTCTGATTTATTTAATTCAGTTGCTGAGGGTAGTGAATCTGATGAACTGATGGATTTAGATAATGAGTCCTCAGAATCTTCAGAATCTTCAGATGAGTCCACTTCCATAATTGGAGAGGGGACATTTGACTGGGATCTTGACGTTGTTGTACTGGTCACTTTTGAGGGGGCTCTTCCTCTTCTCTTGGATTGACTTTCAATAATTTCAAATATTGAAGGTTCTCTTTTGTTTTGATTTTTGTTTCTATTCTTGGCTCCTTGGGGTCTTCCATGCATATTCTTGCATTCTAGAGGGTCTTCATAATATTGATCATCCTCTTGACTCTTGGGAATTTGATCAAATGGGACTTTTCCAGTCAAAACATCTTGAAAATGTTGAATTATTGGAGTGATTTTGGCCAGTGGTCTTTGAAACAGGTCTTCCCCAATGTCTTCAAATATTTTCTTGGCTTCATTCTGCCTTTCTTTTTCAACACTTTGATCATCACTTTGAAAACCAGCCTAAGAAGAATATGACCAATAAAATCAGTTAATAAGAAATTAAAAAACCCTCACAGGCAAATTCAAATGCCATTGAGAATGGAAGTCTGATAATTCAAGCCTTTGGCGCTTGGCAAATGCCTTTTGGGTCTTATGCTTGCAAGGAATGCCTTTATGATTGTTGTATTTGTTGGTGCATTTTTCATTTGGAGGAAATTTTGTTTTGTGATTTTAAAAGGCAATCTGAAGAGCATAATGAGACACCTTGCCATTGAGGGAACAGATGTGTGGAGGAAAATTCTTGACATGGACAATCATTTCTTTGGAAATCCTGTTGATTATTTCAATAAATTGTTTTCTGAATGCCATGTGGAGAGCCCTGACTACCTCCAGGATCGTACCAGTGGACTTTTGCAGCCAAAGTTTAACCATGGCATGGGCACCTTTAACTCTGGAGGTGGAGCCCACACCCAGGTGGCAATGGTGGTTGGTCCAGGCTGGCACATAATACTCCTTTAGAGGAAGCCATGTATTTTCCAAATATTGCAAGACCTCAGGCTCTTTGACTTGCTTTTGAAGCTTCTTCCAGTTGTCTTTGAAAGAATTTTCAGTGGATGAATACATAAGCTGAGAAATGAATCCCAAAGTCATTCAGAAAGACAATAATAAGAAAAAAAGTGAAGAAGTATATTACTTGATTCCAAAGGCCCATAAAATTTTCAAAATCAGTTCCATGACCAATTTTCTTCATGCAATGAGCAGATACATCCTTGTTGATGTGCCAAATGCATAGCATGACTTTGGAGTCTGGAAAGAGCTTCTTAATAGAGTTTTTCAAGGCCAGATCCCCGTCAATAACAATAACTGGAGGGGGAACAAGATTGGTGTTGTTGAGGACCTTTTCTATGTATTGATTTAATGCCCAAGTATATGAAGGTTTATTTTCATTCTTCATCAAACCAAAAGCCCCAGAAAAGGTCTTATTGGTTGAGCTGAATTCAACAATATGAAAAAGGGGCATTTTGTACTTATTGGTTTTATAAGTACAATCCATAAGAATGACATGAGGAAAGCCATGAAGAGGTTTTATGGCCAGGGGGTGAGTAAAAAACAAGGAGGTAATGTGTCCCTCGGAATCCCTGGCAGAGGACCAAACAAAATTTTCTTCTTTGAGAGTGTCAATAAGAGTATCAATGGGCCTTCTGCCTTGCAGTTTGTCTTTCTTGATTTTCTTGACTTGGTTGTAAATGTCTTAAAGGATTACTGGCCTGTCAGACTCCCTCTGGCTGCATAATTGGGCTTGAATTTTCCTTGGCATGAGCAGTGATTCAGACATTTGATCAATTTGGGATGTTTCTTGATCATTTAATTTCCTGAAAGCAGGATGTGCCATGATACTTTCAGTGGCATCATGGCTATGTCCAGGATTTTTGACTTTAATAGTCCAAGTGGTCTTCTTGGCATATTTCCTGGCATAAAGTCTAAAAGAACAGTCAAGCTTTCTTGAGGTGACTGTTTTGGAGGGGCTTTTCTTGGGATTTGGGGTGCCAGACCTTTTGCAACATATTTCAATTTGGTTGTGGGTCATATTGGACCTCAAGGTGGACACAGCATACCCCTGAGCCCTGGCAACATTATGCACATGTTGCCAAAGATGCTCAAGGGTCTGAAATTCACCTTCAGTGGGGGGTTGAAGCATTTTTTAATGAAAAACATGTATAAAAGTGAAAAAAAGGGGGAATTGGGGGATTTGGAATGGGGTAAGAACCTTTTGAAATGTGAAAAAGAGGTGAAAAAAGGTGTGAAAAATGAACAGAAGTGGTTAAGAGTGAAAGAAAGGCTTAAATGTGGGATTAATAGATGCGGGAAGGTAAAAAATTGAAAATTGAGAGGCTTGAAAGCAGGTTGTGGTGGTGGAAAATGCAGTCTTTGGGGGAAAAAAAGAAAAAAAAGTGTGAAAAGCTTTGCAAAATGGCTTTGGTAATGCTGTTTTTCCAAAAAAAACAATGGTTTGGGGTGGGGATAATGTGGATTATTGGGTTGTTTGGGCTTGTTTTTTTTGGGGGGGGGCTGGGAAAAAAAATCTGAAACAATTTGGAGTTAGAGAGGTTTTGTGGGGAAAAAACCTTCTTTGGGCATGTTTTGGCCCAATACAGGCCCAATTGTGTTTCATTGTTAATTAAAAATGGGCCCAGGGCACCCCTTACATGTTTTTACCAATTTGCTTACATGATTTTACCAACACCCTATTATTATTCTTAATGATATTCTTATTAATATAAGCAGTATTTATATTAATATATAATTTTGATATTGGTAACTCTACTGTTATAAATTGTTTTTTATAATTAAATAAAATTTTTTCATGCATTTATTATTTTTTTGTAACAATAATAAATTTCCATAAATACATTTATTTTTATTATATTATTTCATTTATTTAAATAATATAAGTATTTTTATGCCATAATTATGATATTTCCTTATTATTATAATTATTCTTTCTCTTATTTTTTACTTCAATAGGGACATTCAGAGTAAAATAAGTAAGATATGAGCAATATTTACTTAATGTTTCATAGTAAAACTTTACACTTATGGTATCTACAAGGACCATTGGTTTCTTTTTTGCTTAGTCCTTGTGAATAATTCTGAACAGGCCACTTATGGTATTTCCAAGGACCATTTATTGTATGCAGGAACTACTTCTTGATGCCTTTGGACTTCATGGAATTTGATTTTTCTTTGAATCCAATATTTAAAATTCAATTAAAAGGTTTTATGATCTTATTAAGGACCCATGTTACTCTTTTTGAGCCTTCCACAGCTTTCATAATCAGGGACTTCTCTTTATATTCTGAAGACCTGAAGAATTTAAAATAAAAGATGTAAGTATGACATTATTAGCAAAGACTAAATAAGAATAAAATTCAAAAAAAAGAATTTTTAATTCCTTTCTTAGAGATTTTCTGATTTCTATTTTTAAAGCCCTGGACAAAATCAAATTCAAAATTTCAGTAGAAAATTTCATTGTGAAAAATGAAAGATAACACAGAACACAAGGTCAAAAGCAGTTCAATTCCTTGCTTAAAGAATATACTCTTTTGAAGCCCCAATTTCTTTCTATGTGAGATGTATATATCTATCTATATATATGCTTTCCAGTATATCATCCTTTCTTATTATGTGTCAGTTTACTGTACTTCTATTTTGAAAAATGGATTTATCAAAAAAAACATCAGTAGAAATAAGTTGCAATAAGAAGAAAGAAAAGAAAATTAAAATGTTTGGATTCTTGTTTAGCATGTTTTATTGCTTTTGATTCCCTGTGGAGCAAAAAAAATAATATATTAAGTTTATTAAGATAAGAAAGCACCCACAGAATATTAAAGGCATTCTGAGGTCTTGCTACTATTTTTATTCCCTGTTTCATAACAACCAAAAATCTTAATAAAATAATCAAAGAAAGATAAAAAACAACCACAGACATTTAAAGCCATGCTGAGGGATTTTGTTTTGTTATTTTAACTTCTTTCTGAGGAAATTTATTGTTCTTTAAGCTCCCTTGAGCTTGAAGAGCTGGAAAAAAACTTTCTGTATAATGTGCCTTTGAAGCTTGTTCCTGTGGGTTTTTGGAAATAAAAAAAGTATGAGGTAAATCTTCTAAATATTGGTATTAAGGGGTCAATTGCATCTATTCTGATGCTCTGAAAGACTTTCAATAGGTTAATATTTATCATATGTCTCTTTACAATTACTTAGGAAATATTCTTTCTATCTGTTTCTCTGTTGAATTCAATGTTGATGATGTTTCAGGGCACTGTAGTGGTGGATTTGTGGCTAATTGAACCTTTATGACATTTAGAAGTGCTTTTAGTGCATTACTTTTTGTTTTCAAATGGTGATTTTACATTATTGGGTTTCTCATAACTGATCCAGGTTGGTTTGAGTTTGGTTTGAAAGTGCAAATACAGACCAGATAACTTGGAGCTGGCATCCAGGTTCCAGGACTTGATAATGGGCTTTGGAAACAGTCAAAATACCTCTTGGTGAGGATTTAGTCATCTTCTGAGTGTTCAAAATGCTTTACTGTGATCCTAACCAGGTTATCTGTTCACAAAACTCGTAAAATCCTGACTCCATGTTAAACCCACCCCTCAACTCAGATATGGAATTCCTGGTGTACCAGTGAAGGCCTTAGTGAGTTAATTCCTTAAGAAATATCACCTTGGCCAAGGAAATCTGATCCGTCTGCTTGTCATTTTAATCCCTCTCTGTAAGAATTCTTGCTACAATTCACTTTATCTTTTCAATTTTTTCTGACTGCTTTGGTTTGACAGAAGATTCAGTGATTTGGAAGTACTCTGTTTTCATCCTGTGATACAGAACTAGTGCTTCTTTCAGCCACTAAAATTCTTCCATTTTCATTTTAATCATTCTATTGGTGAAGCTCTGAAAAATTGGAAATACTGAATACTGTGAATTTATTTTTTCTTTATATGTTATGTGCGTTATTCCTTTCCATAAATAGAAACACTTTTTTCTTTCAGATCCATCATTTTTTGTTGTCTACAGGATTGGTGAGAGATAAAAGGACTACTTTAGAAAGGCTGTAATTGTTTTTGTTGTATATTGAGTTTCCCAAAGCAGTCCTTAACCACTAGGATCTGAATAAACAATGATAGACCTTCTGATGTAGTCATTCAAGGCTTCAAATATTGACCTTACATTTTTCTGAGTAAGATGTGTAAATCTCTGCCTTGGTAGCTACAATATTGCATTATTTCTGTGTTAACTCCAGTGGGTATTCTCAAGATGAAATAATTTGTATCTTTTTCTGAGTTCAGTAGAAAAAATTTAGTGGGTTAGATTTGGCTGTACTGTTCAGATAAAATTCACCATATCTCCAGATTTATATCCTTTTGGTGTTAAAGTACATTCAGTGGGTTCATGAGCTGAATCTGGGGTGCTTTGGCAGTGATCATACATATACCCTCTTCTTTACTTTCTCCCTGTTCCTCTCTTTGAAAAAGAAATAAATAAAAAATAAGTATAATTCAACTAAAAAAACTTTTTGATAAAGGCTTGAGCCCCTTCCCAAGGAATTCTTGGTTAAATTATCAATAAAAACTAGCCATTTAATTTAGTAGCTTTAATTAATTGATAATATAAATTAATGAAAGATTCAATCAGAAATTTGGGAATTTTAGATAAAGAGGCCATACTACCAGTCTTATAGATGCAAAAATTCTTTTAATCATAATTTGACCATTAGAAATTTTTAGGGTTATTGACCTCCAATATTTGGGGGTCCTGAGTACTCCTGCTCAAGTTAGATTCTATTTGGGTTTGGTGTTTTATGTTATATCCCCCTCTTGTGGTAATCTTACTCAATTGAGGTAGTCACAACTAATCCAAGGTTTCATATTACTTTTAAATTTTGTTTTCTCCTGAGTGTTTGGATGGGATTCCAAATCCACCGATGAGATTTAGCTCCTCCAAAAAAACCTTTATTCAGAAGTAATACAAGGGAATCTTTGGGATAGTGTCATAGGTCTGTTTCCAAAATGATAATTCCCTTAATTTTCTCTCTTATCCTCTGTCAGGAAAAAGATAAAAAGAAGAATATTGATAAAAGTAACCCATATTAAATATAGATTTACAATTAAGTAAGGCCGATAAATTAAATTGGAGTCAAATAAAATAAATAGGTAAATCTATAATAAGCTTGAAAAAAAACTCAAATAAAGTAAATTTCAAAGCCATAGATAAATTTCTGGTCGAATTTTCTTTTTGAGACCTTTTGGCTATACTATCACTTTTTGTTTCTGAATGATTGATTATTTGAGCTTAATTTTAGTATTTTTCTTTCATTTCTTTATATTCATTCTTTGACTAATATAGATGAATTTCTCCATATAATCATTTTTTTCTCTTTTTTTCCTTTATTATAATTATTTTTTAGTAATAATTATTAATTTTTTTTAACATAGAAATTTTTACCATTGGGTATGTTTATACTTATATTTTCTTCCAAGCTGATATGAGCTGTGGCCAACTTTATTCTTAACTTCATTTTGAATATTAATCTTTTATGAAGCTCCTTCTTTTTTCTATTTAGGTTTATTAGGGGAGGAAATTAAATTAAGAGAAAAAGTAAAACGGCTGGTTTATAAAACAAAGAGTTGTGGACTTAGCAGGTGAAATTTTCCCTTTTCTTTCTTTAACCAAGAGTTTCTTTGACTAGTTCATTCTTGATGATAATTTCTTCCCTCCATTAATGTTTTGTGAGATCTTCAAATATGTATTCTTTACAGAAGGAGAACCAATCTTCTGCCTTCATTTGAGGTTTTTTCTGATTGGTTGTGTTTGTTCAGTTTTTCCGCTATATAGCTGAGGTCTGTATCGAATGACCAGGTGGTTTCTTCTGATATGGCCCATAATTCCATGTTGCAGGATTTTAGGTGGTCTGTGGTAGATTTTTGAAGTGTAAAAGGGTAAGAATAATTGAAAATAGGAAAAAATTTATTTTTAATATTGATTGGATTATTTTTTAGGCTTAGGGAAATGATGATCTTCTTTGATAAGGGAGGAAGTCACTTCCAAGAGCTTTATGGCCTGGAGGTAAGATTGATGGAATTTAGATGAAATTCTTGGGTAATAAAATTGGATATTACTCTATGGTAAGGAAGTAGGTCACTACCTAAAGATTATTTTATTTGTATAGATACAATTGACAATTTGGGTTGATGGGATTTGAATTTCCTCTTTGATAAAGAAGGAGGTCATTGCCTAGTAATTATCTGATTTGGTTTTATAATATTTGATATTCCTCTTTGATGAGAGGGGAATTAACTGCCTACATAGTTATTTATTGAGTTCAAATCTGAATTTTTTACTTTTCATTTTTGAATTCCAGAGCTGGTATATGTCCTTAGAATAGGTCTGAATGGTTTAAATTATTTCCATAATTTCTTGAAAAATGTGAGAATTGGCTTTGTTGGAAAGCTCAATCCTTTCCACTATCTGCTGAGTTTCTTTAAGTGTTTTCTTTTATTTATGTTGAAAGTGCAGGTTTGGAGTTACAAAACTGTTCTTAATTCAAATCTAAATTTTCTTGTTGACCACAGATATCCTTAATCACAATTTCTTTCTTTCATCTATAATTCATACCCATAAGATCAAAAAAGTGGTGAATTTTCCATTCTGGACGTTATTGATATCTTGTTGAAAGATTTGTTTCCAAATTTTAACTTTAAAATTCTTTCTTCATAAAAAATACACTTTTGAGGAACTTCTTCTTTGATAAGGCATAAAGTTTCTTCCCTTCAGAAAGAGATTAGAAACTTTTTTTCCAAAAAAACTAATAATACATTTATGAAGGACATTGATAGACTATAAGAGAAGATAATTTTTATTACTTTTCTTTTGTTTGCTGTTAAACCCCCCTGTGGAAGTTGAATTTCTGTTGAGTAATTTTTCCAGAACAAGCTCTTTGAGGGCTTTGAGAAAGTTATTTCTTTCTTCAACTTCTGATTCTGATGGAAATTCTGACCATCATAAATCTTCATCAATGAATATGTATCCATATTTAACCCATTTCAGTATTCCAGTTTGAACTGTTGTTCCATCTATTTGGAGGTACCATTGAGCCCAAATTTGGTTGAAGTACAATCCTCTTCTGGGAAATTTAGACATTTCAACTATTTCATCCCAAAATTTATTTTTCATGTTTCCTTGAATTCACTCTTCAGTTGATAGCTCTAAGAATTGGATATCTTTTAAGTTTGCTCCTGGAAGGTGACATAAATAGATTTCTTAACATAAAATTTCTTGAGCTTCATCCCCATAAAGGTTTTCAAAGGTAATGCATATCATCTAAAGGTAGTTAGCTGTATTCATATTCTAATATTATTATGAAATAAAAATAATTATATTATTTGAATAAATAAAATAATATAATGAAATGAATATATCAATATTTAATAATTAAAATATTTATGGCACTTTATTATTGTTACCAACAGATAATAAAGGCATACAAAATTGCTATTTAATAATACAAAACATCTTATAAAGATGATATTAGTAATATTAAGATTAATAATAAGTATAAATACTATTTATATTAATAGAAGGATTATTAAGAATAATAATAAAGAAAAAAGAACCTACTTTCAAAACTTAATGTAATAATTTTAATTAAATTTATGCCTAAGAATATAAATGAAACTTATTTAAATTGTACTTAAAATAAAAAATAGAGAGAATTGTAAATCTGACTATTTCCACATGGATTTAGAGATTTTTGAGAGAATTTAACAAAAACAACAAAATATTGGATTAATCATGTCAAATCTGGTGATTATACCAAGGCTGATCTCTGTACCTCAATAATAGAATATTTTTATATAAATAATAAATAAATTACCATATTATCTGATGCTTTTAATGTTTTTGATATGTCTGAGGGGGAAATAGAGGAAAAAGAGCTCTATTTATATTGAGATCCTCCCTCCCAGAGTCTAGAAGGCTTCTAGTAGATTTTTAATGATGGTAACCACTGGAATACATCAATGGTCCAAGGTATAGTGATGATCACATGATAATTAAACCTTCTCTCATTATTATGCCATTATTTAGAGTTCTCACTGTAACTCTAAGTTTTATGACCTCATAGGTTTGTAAAAAAGCTAAACTTTGTGGATTTTATTAGTTTTAGGTATAATATACTAGTATCCACAAGCTCTATCACTTATTTCACTTTCAAACTTAAAATAAGGTTACAGTTAGTGATCATAAATGATCATTTTTAACCTTTAACTTTTATCATTAGTAGATTTCAAGTTATTCATGCTAAAGACATTCGGAAAGTTAATGATGATAGCTTCAAATTTTCTCACTAACCTTCAAAGATAATTCTATTACATAATCAAAACTCTATTTCTGATAATTTTTCTTGTAACTCATCTTTTCTGTTGAAATTTACTATTTTCAACTTCAAACCATCATTTCAGGGGGTTATACCTTGAATATCATGATAATAACTACATTATTATTCACATTTGAGCTAGTAGAGTCTGAATATCCACTTTACTTTAAGTTTGGACCACTTTCAAATTAAGGTGGTCAACAGCTATGGTTATTTTGCTCAATTAACCCTAGTAAATTTTAGCTTTGTTTATAGCTTTCAAAATAAAGTTTATATCTGTATTATTTCATTTATTTTGTGGGAACTTTATTTTAGGATCAATTTGTTATATTTAATATTTAAAAAATATATGAGCTAAAAACCATGAATATATGACTGATAATAAAAATACATATATTCAGGTTATCTCAGTAAGTATTGACTTTACAGATATGATAAAAATTTTGTATGTGTAGTTTCTGATGGGGGGTCTAATAGTGTAGCTTATTTCACATGTTGATTCATTGTTTTTTGAGATAATCAAAGTTTCAAGCTTTTTAAAGGCAATTTTACTTATTTTGACAGTATAATTTCAATTATTTTTGGCAAAATAAGTTTTGTGACCTTTTTGGATATGTGGTCATATCTCAAAGGCTCACAAACATACTTTCCTGTTATTTCTTGATGTTTATTGTTAATAAATTCCTGTATGTATTATTTCTCTGACTAGCACAATAAATTGAGGTAAAATTGATTTTGGTATTGGTATTGGTTTCTTTTTCCATGGTTCCTGTGGTATTACTGGTATAGTATAGGTTATCCTATTAAAGGTTTAAGTACACCTATTTCTTCTTCAAATCATGCTATTTCATTTTGCCATAGTAATATAAAAACTTTAATAAACTTATTTCTTCTTCTTACAACCAATCAGCTGGTCTAAAATTTATCATTGAAATTCTTTCTTCTGTAAATTTTGATTTTTCAATAAATTGACATGGGTTAGGTGATAAAGGTTTTTTGTATGGATCTTTTAATAATTCAGGTCTTTCAAGGGTAGATTCAGTTCTTGAGGGATATATTCATTTATTAATCTAACCTTCTTGAGCACTGATATATATTTTTCTGCATTGGCTTGAGCTTCCATGATTATTGAGCTGGTCAAAAGTATCAATTAATAATATTATTTTTATAATGAAAATAAAACAGTCTGTTTAGGTTTTTTTCCCTTTTGTTCATAATCAAATTTGTGCTATTGATTTAATTCAATTCATGCAAGGCTTTTACCTCTAGGTGGATAAAACCCAGTATATTAGGCATACCAAATCCTGCAGTTTAACATCATACAAAGAAATTTGAAAACCCTAGTTCCATACTACACAAGGGAGAAGTTCACTTTCATACTGAGGAAAAATGGAATTAAATTTGATAGTTATATTTTAATTAAATATTATTCAGTAACTTTACCTTGATGTATTCCTTATTCTATTCTTCACTTTTGTTGTTAATCTTGGTATTTTCCTTTTCTTTTAATTTCCATTATTCTTTGATCTTACTTGCATGTTAAGCCCTCTTGTGTGCTACCCTTGTAGTTTAAAGTAATACGAGGACTAATTTTAGCCTTCAGGTTGCTACCCTGTAGCTTAAAGTCATACAAGGACTGAATTTAGCCTTCATCTTTCTACCCTGTAGCTTAAAATGATACAAGGACTGAATTTAGCCTTAAGGTTGCTACCCTGTAGTTCAAAGCTGTACAAGACTAATATTTTGAAATTGCTTTTTATTTTATTATTTCAAAAATACCCTTTTCATTTTTATATGTTGGAATTTTTTTTTCATTACTTTATGTTGAGATGTTTTTTGTTTTTTTCCCAGAGAAAACTTTGAAATTTGTTGATTGGGTTGTTGGTGTGAGGAATAATGGTATCAGTTGCAGTAGTGCAGTGGCTAGTGAATAAATGTTTCTTTTCACTACAAAATTGGGAGTTGGTTCAATTTCTCCCCCTGGAATTTGGTCTACTTCTGGACCTGTCAGTTTTGGGAATAGGGTAACCATTCTGCGTGGCATATTGTCAGCCTTGAGCAAGCTTGGTGATGCAGCTTGGTAGCATTGTGGTCCTTTATTCTGGAAAACCTAGTTTCTGTTTGGAACCTTATTTTGATTTGGGGTGCTTAAATTTAATTATGATTTTAGAAGTACAGACCCAATTTCTGGAAGGATGCTTTCCTGTGAGAAACTTTCTGAACCCAAATTTTTGGGGCTGTAAGTCATTATCCAGTGGAAGGTTGTTGGTTTTATTTTATTCTTTTCTCTTGTTTCTTATTGTCTTTATGAAATTTTACTATTGAGTTTCTCCTATGTATTTCCACTTGATGAGAATATTTCATTGATTTTGCCTTGTTTCTTTATTATTATATTGATGTGAAATTTAAAATTGATGACATGAGTAATTCTTTTGAATTTGTAGTAATATTCATCTGGATTCTTTATACGAGCTTTTTCTTGAGCCTTGATGTCAATCTTCTTTCTTCTTTAATTTTTTTAACACATATATCTTCCCAAATGAAATTCCAATCCTCCTTATTTAAATTATAATTTTGAAGCTTGCGATTGATTATTCCCGGTACAAACACATCTTTCCATAAAACATCCCAATTTTAATGTCCTATTGAATGTTCTCCACACTTCAAAAAAAAACCTTTCCTTCTGGTATTTTAAAGAGGTCCAACACAAGTCCTCTTGAAGAGTCCAAATCACCAAAATAAATTTTTCTTACCCATTCTGCATCTGTTGATGTACCCTCTTACCAATAGGTTTTTCCCAAATTTCCTTTAATACCCTTGTATTTAAGTAATTCCAAAATTCCATTTTTGAAAGAAAAAATACCAGACTCTCTTCCCAGATTTGGGATTCTTGAATATCTTGATGTTTCTCTGGAGAATAGAACAACTTTCAAGCTCTAAGTATGGAATCCATATTTGAAATAAATCTTCTCCTTCCTCAAGAATTGGTTTTCCTCAGTAATTTATTTCTTCTTCAATTTTGTAGTTTACATTTGTCCATCCTTTCTTTTTCTAGAAAATATTCCATTCCTTTTCATTTGAAGGTTAAATTTTGGCCTCCATGGTTCCTAGGTACTTTTTGAGATTTTGTGGGATTATTGAGTTTTAAGATTAAAAAATAACATTTTTTAAAACACAGGAATTCCCTCAAACTGAAAGTTGAGAATATTTCAGATGAATTTTTTCAAAAAAATGAATTAATTTAAATAAATAAACATTCCACTTCAATCAGAGAGGTGGTCACTGCCCTTGAGGGATAATAGTCTTGAAATTGTTTTTGAATAAATTGAAATTCCCCTTTGATAAGGAAATAGGTCATACTTCCTTAATACTAAGACACATAAGAATAAATCTTTTGGAGTGAATTTTATTATTGTACTTTTTTGATTTTTGACTGAAAATCAATGTATTAATTTGTTATTGAGAACTTCAAAATATTATGTTTTTAATTACTGAAAGACATATGTCTTTCAATATCTTTCCAAATACCTTGTTGCATTTTTCTCTTTTTCATTGCCTTTCCATTTAGGAAGAAAACCTTTGACATCATGGATGAACAAATATTCAAAATCACACCAGTAAATAGTTCCTCCTAAGATTTCAAAACCATCTGGATTGAAATACCTTTATTCCCATAGCCATTTTCAATAAATGCCTTCTATTGTCATTTGATAACATCCATAAGGCTTCTTCCAGTAAGGATTCCTTAAATTTCCTTTGATTCCAATAGTGGTTAGTAATTCCAAGAAGTCATAATTTGTAGGATTTGATCTGGGTAGCTCTGAAATATATTGGCTTTGACTGGGTAGTGAATCTGGCTCATAATAATACAGTTCTTGAAATGTTATTATTGGAAGTATCATGTAATCTTCTTCTTTGTCATTCTCCAGTATGCTTGGTTGTATGTAATTTTGATTCTGGGTATAATTTCATAATCTGAATTTTATTTCTACATTTTTATCAAATAAACCAGCCATTTTTTAAAGTGAGATATTGGAAAAATAGCATCATTGTTCATAGACATCATAAAATTCATCTCTGATTTCATTCTGTATATTGTGTTCTAGAATGGCAAGTCCAGCTATACTTTGTGTATTTTCTGATAAATATACTTCCTCTAGGTCTTCAAATTGTATTCCTTGCTTAAATTTATCTTTCCAATTTGAATTGTTTTGTGGATACAAAATAAACTAATCTTTTGATTCTACCAATTTTTCTTCTTCTATCACTGCTTCCAATCTTTGTTTACCCCTCCTTTGCATATTTCTATCCCAAAATTGATTCATTCCATCTTAATTGATTATGGAACTTTCATTTTGCAATTATTTAAATTTTCTTTTTGCCAATGACTTGATTGTTTCATCTTTGGGTTCTTTATTCATTCAATATTTTTCAATATCACTAATGTACCTGGTTTCTTCCTGAAATAAATTGAAATAATCTTCTGCAATTCCTGAGGAATTTCCTTCATGCTTCTTGAGATCCATTTCACATTTCTTCTGTAAGCTTACTCCTTCACCTGTCTTATTTAATATTCTTCTCTCAAGTGCTAGCAATTTTTCTGGGTCCTCTATGTCCATTTACAAATTTCGTTTCATATTCTTCAGTTAATCTTAAACTGTTTCACTAATTAACTATCTTCTTCTATCCCTTTCCCTTTGAAATATCTATCATTCTTAGGAGGAATGCTTTTTTTGATTAAGATGGTATGCTAGGATTTTCTTCAACTAATATCTGATTGAAAATTTCAAATACTAAGGAGTCCATGAACATTCTTTCTTCATTACCAAAAGTGACTTCAAGAGTTTTACCAATTGGCTTCAAAGAGTTATCTGTTGATTTTAATGTGTAAGGGCCAATGTTTAATTCTTCTTTCACTTCCATTTCCTGAGCTATAATATTCAATTATTTTTTTCCAGCAAAGATAGCTGAGAAGGGTTTTTTATTTTTTCCAGGCAATATTTTTCTTACTCTTGTGGAAGATTGACTTTCTGTTACATGTGTTTCTTTTATTTTGAATAATTATTCTTGATCTATTGACCATTTTTCAATTTCTGAAGAAGCACAAAGTGCCATACCTCTTGGTGGCGAGATCTTCCAGCCCATAGCTTGAGTTTTACATATTAGTAAACATAATCTTTATCCATCTTCCGCTGTATAACTAAATATTCCCCCTTCCTTGTGTGAAAATTCCAATTTAACATTATTATCTTTCAAAATTCTTTGTTCAAGTATGGTGTGTACAGCTTCTTTTTCTATCAATAAGTGAATTTCTTTTTCTTCTGCTGTTATCATAGTACTTGGTATAAATTATGGGATTCCAACCAAAGATTTTGTATGTCCACAAATTCCTCTGAAATTCATATTGAGTTTTCTACTTGTGAATGAGGATTTAATTGAGGTTCACTCTGTTATTATGTTAATTTTTGATCCACTATAAACCAATGCCATTGTAGGATATTCTTTTCTTCCAATGAATACTTATATAAATACAAGTGGAAATGCATAATGTAATCTTGGTGTATCATAATCCTGTAGCTTTAATGAAAGTAGTCTTTCTTGAATATTTGATGCATTAACTGATTTCATTGAATATTTTTCTTGGAAAGTTGAATCTTTTAATTTTTCAATACAGGTTGGTTACCTTGATAGTATTCCTTCAAAAGGAAGATTTATCTTTTGTTCAAGTGTTTTTTTCATCAAATGTTCAATTATTTGTTTTGGGTTATTTAATTTTTATTTTACTTTTTTCTTTTATTCCATCTTTTGTAAATCCTTTCTTGTTATATTTTTATTCCCATCCTTGAGAATTATTTAAATATTGTTATTATCTATTTCCTTTGAAACTTAGGGATTCTTGAATTTTTTTGAACTTAAAGATCTTATTTCCTCTTATTCCTAATCTTCCTCATGGTAGGAACACAGTATCTTGATTTTGAGGGAATCCTGTGTTTCATTATTATTGTATTTCTGAGTTTTTTTGGCATTTAATTTCTTTTCTTGAAGCTCTCTGTATTTTCTTCCTGATTACAACATTTATTTGAAGATTTTAATTTACTAGTGATACCTGAGGCAGTTTTCAGTTTCCCCATTCTTCTATTTGAGCTATCCTGGCTTCCTTCTCACCTTTTTGTTCCTCAATTTAAGTTGTCTCTTGCTTCTTTGGGGTGGATTTGTTTTTTCCATAATTTTATTTTTAAATTCCTTGTTCATTAGAAAAATTTCTAACCAGTTCTTTTTCAAATTTAGGACCCTCTGTGGGCACTCTTTGAAAATTTGAGAAAAGATATGTTCCTCCAAGCTTTAAGAAAATCCTTTTTATTAAAGTCTTTTGTAAGAGGAGTACATCTTATTGTTTAATTTCCTTCTCATAAGCAGTAATAACAATTTAATGGTTTCTTTGGAACCATTTGAGCTGCAGAATATGATTGATCACTTGAAGATATGGGTGATAAAGGATATCTTGGCCTGAATGGCTGTGAGTTTTATGTAATTTTATTATCTTGATTATTTCTTGCTTGGGTTATCTTTGGAGATGAAACTACTTTTTAAAGGTGTTTGAGTCAATTAAATACTTCCTTAACTTATTATTTCTCCCTGTCCTTTGATTGAGGCTCTTGTGGCAGAGTATGTTGAATCTTTTTGGTAATATCTTTCATTTTCTTTAAGACTTCTTCCCAGCTTTCTTCTTCAAACATAGTTTTCTCCTATTGTGAAAATTTCTTTTTTTGGATTAAGAATTTGGCTTCTAAGTATTATTCAATATACAGCTTTAAGATTTCCAATCTTGTAATAATATAACCACCATCCTAAGCTTGCACCATTGCCTTATATTTCATCATTTTATTATTAATGGGATGTTGAACACTTGAGGAAAGACAAGCCGAAATTCCTTGTTTGTGATTAATATCTCCTTTTTCATATTTAAACCTTTTAAAATAATTAATTATGGATTCATATTCCCCAATGCATGTTTTATATGAAGTCAAAATTCTAATTCCTCCTTCTTGTTGATTCTTTGTAATTAATTGAGCTATTTAGAAAAGCTTTTATCTTCTTTCAGGTGATACTGCTCCACATCTTTTCTTAATATTGCATCCTAATTGCTCCCAGTCCCCACTTTCATCTCTGGGCATTCCTTCAATATGGTAGCTAATTTATTGATCCTTAGTCCAAAAGGATATCCTTATAGCTATATCCCTTCTAATTCCCCCTTCAATTTCCACTATTTTAATAAATCTTTCTACTTCCTTTACTTAAAACCATAATATTTAATACTTTGGCCCAATATTGAAAATTGGTGAGCTATTTCAAGGAACTTCTTGTTGTAATGGGCTTAATTCCTGTGTACAAATATTAATCCTTTTTGGTATAGTATTTGATATTTGTGAATTTAATGAAGTAGATGAGGCCATGGGCCTTGAAAATGGTGATGGTGATCCTTGTTGTCTGAAAATTACTGGAACCTTTTCTTAATATTGCATCCTAATTGCTCCCAGTCCCCACTTTCATCTCTGGGCATTCCTTCAATATGGTAGCTAATTTATTGATCCTTAGTCCAAAAGGATATCCTTATAGCTATATCCCTTCTAATTCCCCCTTCAATTTCCACTATTTTAATAAATCTTTCTACTTCCTTTACTTAAAACCATAATATTTAATACTTTGGCCCAATATTGAAAATTGGTGAGCTATTTCAAGGAACTTCTTGTTGTAATGGGCTTAATTCCTGCGTACAAATATTAACCCTTTTTGGTATAGTATTTGATATTTGTGAATTTAATGAAGTAGATGAGGCCATGGGCCTTGAAAATGGTGATGGTGATCCTTGTTGTCTGAAAATTACTGGAATGGCTGTAGTTTCTTCCATTAGGCTGTTTTCTGTGGTAAAACTTGACTCTTGTCTTTTTACTTCTTTATTAAGTAGCTCAATTAATTCTTGTTGAGTTTCCAAAAATGTTTTATTAAGTCTTTCTGCATGAAAGTTATCTTCTTGTCCTTTCATTGTCTCTTCATTGAAAATTTCTTCTTTGGATTCATTGGGATTATGTGGTGTCTTTGTAGATGATGTTTAATCCATATTGATATCTTCTTTGTTGTTTTCTGTTGTCCACTTTTCCATTTAATTTCAAATATTTTCTTAATTAATTTTTTTCAAAAGAATCTGTAAATATCTTTTGATCTTTCTTATGACTGCTGCATGTAGCAACTGGCATACTATAATCTATAGGTGATTCTTCTACAGGTAGTGTTTCTCCGTTTTTGGATAATAATAACTAAATTATTTTGCTGAAGAACTTGATGGTGATGATCATTTAGAATTTCCTGTGTTATCTAATTCCAGATTTATTGATAGGCTTATGAGTTTTCCTGATTGAATTTGAATGGTTTTTTGACAATTGACTGATTATTGATGGATGGAGATGTATTCCCCTGTTGGGGCACCAGTTGTGGGCACTCCTTTTGGTGTTGGATCAAATAAGGAAGTACCCTTAGGAGGAAATTATTGATAAGTCTTTTTTGGCTTTCAGAATTGTGCAATAACCATGGGTGCTGAGGTTTCTTAGCTTCACCTTTAAGTAATATTGAGTACTCAGCCTACAGAGATTCACAAAGTAAAATAATCTTTCTGGCTTTCACAGATAGAGAAGACTTATCAGTAGTCCATAAATTAGACCTAGAAATGGAAATACTGTAGAAACTCTGATTTAAAACTATAATTTTTGATAAAATAAAGACTAATATTTTATGTTATGAGACTAATAATAATTTATTTAACCCTAATAGTAATACTACTAGATTTAATATTAAGAATAATTCTTCAATAAACTTTAACACTATGTTTTTTTATCACTACTACTTTTTTAATGATAATAGGCCTTTGAGAAAAGCTACTGATCTTTGAACTACATTTATACTATTATTATTAAGTAATACTAAACCACTGAGAAAGGCTACTGGGCTTTTTTTATGACTAAAGCACTACTACTACTCTAAATATCCTTCTAGCTAGGGGATGGTTGTGATCCTCAAACATGGGAACTTGTTACATTTTTTTATTTTGGTAAATGACAGAGAGAAGACCTCTATTTATTCCTTTTGGGCCTCAATAGAGCTTACCAAATTTTGGTGTAGCAATTTTTTTCGCTGAAAATATTTCTGGTGGTGTTTGGCTTATCAAAATCATGTGATCTCATTGAGATAATTTGGCTGGTGAGATATCCTTTTTTTGAAGAAAGTGGCAAAAATACAGCTCCTTACAATTGAAATTCATTCTAGTCATATGATATCTTTTAGAGAATTTATCTGATGACATTATTCTTGAAAGTGGAGAAAGTGGGGAAAATACAGAATTTGTTATTGAGTGCACTGCAATTAGATTTGAACAAAAGTGGGAAAAGTATGGTTTTCAAATCTCCTTTATTTTCATATATTACTAATTTCAACTTTGATATGCAATATTGAGAAAGCTATTCTGGTGGTTTTATTTCATTATTCCATCATTTCAGGAATATTTTGACACATTTATATCAAATTTGACATGTATTAAGATTACTAAGAAAATTTTTCTCTTGTTCAACCCATTTGAATTCTTAAATAGCCTTGAGGTATTTTTTTCATTGTATTTAGATGGAAAAAATGTAGCTCTTATGCTGTGCTCAATATGAATGTAAATATCTGTATTTAGTTTATCTCCATAGAATTTTGTAATTTTGCTATGGATGATGCAATAAGGAAGAGAGATTGGTGTTGATTACCTTAATTGAAATTCTTGTGGTTGAGAATTTAGTCTGCTAGATTTTCAAAATTATTAATTATTCCCTAGGAATTCTTTGCAGTTTTATTTACCTATTTCCTGCATTCTGAAATTTTGTTTCCTTCTCAGGAGATATTCCACAATTGTATTGTGATCTCTGGAAATATTCCACAATCCTATCTCCATATCTGAATTATTATGCAATCACATTTCCTTCTCTGGAGTTATTCTAAAATTTTCTTTCCATCTCTGGGATTATTCCACAATTGTATTTTGATCTCTGGGGTTATTCCACAATTATGTTTTGATCTCAGGAATTATTCCTCAGCTTATCTGTAATTCTGAAATTCTATTTTCATATCTGAAATTATTTCCCAATTTGATTTCCTTCTCTGGACCTATTTTGCAATTATCTTTCAATCTCTGGTGTTATTCTAAAATTCTATTTTGATTACAAGAATTATTCCTCAAATTTTCTGTAGTTCTGCAATATTATTTTCATATCTTAAATTAGTCCACAATTTTATTCCCTTTTCCACCATTATTCTGCAATTTTCTTTCCATCTCTGGGGGTATTCTGCAATTATATTTTGATCTCTAGAGTTATTTGCAAAATTTTCCATAATTCTGCAATCCTATTCTCATATCCAAAATTATTACACAATTTAATTTTCTTCTCCAGAGTTAATCTGAAATTTTCTTTCCTTCTCTAGAGTTATTCTTCACTTTTTTTTATTATTTTTTAAGCTTGATACTTGTATGATTGGTATGGAATACCACAATGGGGGCTTAGAAGATTTTTGCCTCAGGTGACTATGCCATTTTAGGAAAAGTCTTTGATCAATTGAGTAAAATACTTTGTGTTATATTCTGGAACCAATTGGATCTCTGCAGTCTTAAGCTCTACATTGTCTGAATATTACTTTGAAAATTACTAATAGCTTCCAAAACCTATTAATTTAATTATAATACAAAGATAAGGAATTAAAAATAATATATCAATTAATTCTTACACTATAATTTCTTCCTACACTCACATTTTTTCTCAACATGTTTTTTTAAAAGAATTTTTATTATTCAGTGGAAATTTAATCATAACTTCTCTACACACATATACACTTTAAGGAATTTAGCACTACTTTACTTAATTGTAAATAACTTCCCTAATATACTTAATTGGCTATTACACCTATTATAGACACTAAATAACTAGTAATGTCATATAATATAGTTAGCCTCCATATTAAACAGAAGCTCAAGGATCCACATTTACAGAGAATTTTATTCAGTATACTTTTCCAGCTTGAGGAAGAACTCACTTCATTATTCAAAAGAAAGCATATATCTCTTATGAAAGGAAAATCATGGTAAGAATACCATCCTTGGATATTTAATAATAGATGAAATACATCAGAATTATATATATCAATAGTTTAAAACAGTCTTAATCCCACACCTTTAACTTTTATGTCTTCCAGGATGTCTACATCTCTTTTATTGAGTTACTGGAATCCTTATTATAACTCTGATTACTAAAGTAACCCACAGCTTTTATACTTAAGTATACTAAAGAATATATGAAGAAGATTTTTTTTAAAAGAAAATATGAGAACTATTTTGGTCTGTCTACTATTTCTCACAGTTATGTGCTAAATAGTGCAGGGGGGAACACTGGTGGGGAAAGCCTATGGTTAATTTTACTTCTAATTATAGTTTGTGTGCTCCCTCAGTCTTATTTAACTGTTATTTCTCCCTTATATTATGATAAGATTCTTTTATAAAAAATAATCAATTAAAAACCAGGGTATTAATCAGTTAAACTGCAATGGTAGACCACATTATGCTCTAAACTAGTGGTTTATACTTTGAAATCAGATTTTAATTGAGAAAAAATCCATATTAAGCCATTAAATATTAACCTGTTGATTCATAAGTATTGAAGTATAAATATAAAATTATCAAACCGACTAAGATTTTGGAAGTTTCTTTATAAAAGGATCTTTATCTTGCTTATAAATAACCATGTCTTTCTCTAATCTTTAATTCCCACAGGATCTTTGAAATCATGTCATGAACTCAGTGATTAATTTATCAGAATAACAGAAAATCTATGAGATAATTGAGTACTGCTTTTCTCTATCAAAATGGTTTTATATTATTACTTGTTTTGATAAACTAGGATCTTATTACAATTAATTAACCCAATGCAGACAGTGAATTCCTCTTTTTTGATAAGCTAGGAAATCTGTTTTGATATATACAAATATTGCCATATTTGGATCTCTTTCTACTGAAAATGAATGAAATCGGTAACTCTTATTTATATTCTAGTAGCTGATCCTCCAAAATATTTTAATTTTATTGAAATTCTTCAAGCCAAGCTTCCATTCCCATTTGAGCCCATCCCTTTGAGGATTATTTTCAATTTACTTGAGAAAGAAAGTATTTTGTTGAAGAGGTTTCCTTTAAATAAAAAATTATGTTACATTTCTGAATATAAATGAATAAATTCTTCTCTGGAAGTTCTGAAACACTGTTTAAAAATTGATTTAAAATTGAATATATAATTTTAATATTTTAAGTCTATTATTTTGAATGAATGAATTTATTTCTAAGTCCCTTTATTGAAAAATCTTTAGCATTTAATATATGTAAGTACTTTCTTATTTAAAATGGGCAAATTCATTATTTTTTCAGTAAGGTTATTTTGGGAGAGAATTGATCCTGTTTTTGGTGAGCTTGGAAATCCTAGTAGCTTATATAAAAAAAGCTGAATATTCTCTTCCCCTGAAAAATACCATTTATTGATCATTTTTTTTTTCTTTTGGTAAGCTTATGAGTTATTTTCAATTTGTATCCTTTTTATTAAAACCACCAAGATATTTCATAAAATTGCCCTTACCAAAAAAGAACTCAATAAGCTTAAAGAATAGAAACAAAAAGGAATATTTCATCTAAGAGAGAGAAATTCTATTTGAACCTTTGTTGAGTAGGTTTTTCATAATATTTGAAATCTGAGGTTTATTGTTGAAAATTGAGGCTTATCGTCAAAATACAAAGAATTTCTGCGAAATATGAATATTTTTGTCAAATTTTGTTCACTCTTTCACTCAGATTATATCCTATACTCACACATACTCTGTTTTTATCATAGGCTTTCTTGTTTTAACTTATATTTAACTAAAAACTTGATTATTTTCATGGTAAAATTGGAAATTTGTAACTTGAAAGTGTTGGTATTCAGGAAGAAGACTGCTAAAAGATTAGCAGACAAAGTAGCAAGATCAGTGTACGCGTAAAATGATATCTGAGAGTATCAGATGACCTACCACGGACCCATATAACCAATGTCTAGAAGCACGGCTATATTCGTGATCTAAGCCCTATATAACCTAGGAACTCTTTGTACGAAGAAAATCATGTCAAACTACTTTGTCTCTTTATTTATTAAATAAAATCTTTTTTCTCTCTTACTTGTATTATTCTTACCTTGTTGAGCTTTACTAATTATTCAGTGGTAAGATTACTAACTCCACTACGATTGTTTTGTTCTTTTACTTACTTGTCTTATTGCAGTTACTACCAGTGTTACATCACATTCATTGTTATTATCCTGATTATTATTTTATATTTATATTGTGTTCTATCCTTTAGGTATTCCATTTATTCTTTATCTAACATAAAACTCTCTTATCTTACTGAAATGGAACTTTAGTTTATACGTTGAATTTAACAGATTTACAGTCTCGAAAGAAACAAACGCATAAACCTACAACAACTAAAGGATAGGACAGTTACTATGGCATCTGAAGGCGATAACGACAACAAACATCGACCTCTCCCTACCCTGAATGGAGAAGGAGGGTTTTTATGCTTCTCAAACATAAAAAACTCTATCATCACTGTATCGAACCTACATTTCCAATAATAGAAGATGACTCTCGACCTTCTGCCGCTGAAAACAAGATTATCGATGCCAATGCAGAAACATGTAACCTGATAGCAGGAACCCTAGACTCAGCCACTTTTACCGAAATATTTGATGACAATGAAACCATGGAGAATGCAAATCTCTTATGGAGTAAGCTCACCAAACGCTTTGCATCCTCCACGTTCAATAATCAAGCCAGAATCTGGATGCGTTTCTGCAGGATTACTTATAATGGTAACCTACGAAACTTTATTTCAGAAATTAGACAATGTCTCAATGAAGTAATCAGCGTAAAGGTAGAGGTAGGAACTCCTACACTAGCGTTTACTATCCTGACGAAATTACCAGAAGAATACCATAATGTGGTAGAAAAGGTCACAACTAACACAGAGACCCTAGGCAATCCAAATGCAATCCTGAACCTCCTTCATGATGTTGCGCTTAAAGAAGAAGCACTCCAAAATCAAAATAATCACACATTGGCGCTAAATAGGGAAATGTTTCGCTCAAAAACCATCCACTACTGCAAAGATGGGAGGCACAACCCACTGGCCAGTCATCCAGCTGAATGGTGCTGGCAGCTCCATCCGGAAATGCGGCCTGAAAAATACAACAAGGACGCAAGGATCAATCTAACTATTGCCCGAGCACTAATGACAAGGGTACATACTCGGGCAAAAAGGGATCATGAACTAACGGTGGTACTGGACACAGGAGCGTCAGACCACATGTTCAATGACAAGCGGTTCTTTTCAAACCTCACATATGTAACCAACATGCCCATCTCAACTGGCTGGGACAAATCAACACTATCCGCAACGGCAAGAGGAACAGAAGAGATCCTAGACAGGAATGGTACTATATGGTCGCTCATCAACTGCCTATACGTACCGGGCTTAACAACAAACCTAATATCGCTGTCGCAATTGGCTGAAGAGATAAAAATAAAAAAGTGTGGAATAAACTCTGAGGTCTATCTCAACAAAGAGACGAAACCAGCTTTCGTCTGCAATGTGGGCAGCGGGATACTAGAAGCTAAAATCGCGATGGCAAGGGAGGCTAAATGTTTAAATACCGTGAACCTAAACTGGCATGCCAGATTAGGTCACATGCATGAGCAGGGGATCAGAAAGTTTCTACCGACATTTAAAGAGGATAACATTTGCAACATCTGCGCCATGTGCAAATTCCCAAAACTTCCTTTCCAACACTCTTTTCAAGAAAGCACCTCACTTCTGGAAAATATCCACATGGACCTTTGCGGTCCAATTTCAACACCATCGCTAGCTGGTGCAAGATATTTCATGCTCCTGGTAGACCAGTTCTTGGGGTACATCAGCATAAAATTCCTAAAGCAAAAGAGTGAGGCCTTCACTCACTTTAGAAATTTTAAAATATATGCGGAAAAGAAGTTAAATTGCAAAATACTAACTATTACTTCCGATGGAGGAGGCGAGTTTAAAAATAATAGCTTCAGAAATTTCATCAGAACAGAGGGAATAAAACATGTAATTAGCCCACCATACACGCCGCAACACAACGGCATAGCGGAACGAGCTAATAGATCAGTCATTGAAAAAACAAGGTGCTTACTGCTACAATCGAAGCTACCTACCGAATATTGGGCAGAGGCAGCAGCAACGGCCACAATGCTATGCAACATGGTGAGAAAGGGCAACAAGACACCCTATGAGGTATGGCACAAGTTAGCTCCGCCAATAAACAATCTCAGACCGTTTGGTTGCAAAACGTGGGTCAGAATCCCAGATTCAGCTAGAACAGGAAAATTTGATGCTGTATCGTGGGAGGGTATTATGCTGGGCTATGCAAATCAAGCGTCGGCCTATCGGGTGCTAAGGATAGCAGACAAATCGATAGTGATAAGTAGGCACATCAAATTTGATGAATCTATTTTTCCTTCTCTTGCTGTTAATCCACCAAGAGTCCCTATGGAGTTTCCTAATATTATCTTTTTGGGTGAGAATGAAAAGAAATCTTTGGAAACTGACACCAGCGATCTAACTTGTAACAGTACTCCAGAAGAAGACGTCTTTCATGACGCTTTGGAAGAACTACCTGTAAGACGAATCAAAGTCATAGGACCACGGCATCCTACATTGATCACCAGCGATATCAGCACGGAGAACATCTTACCGTTCAGTCGTCGAGCTCACACCACTACGAACGAAGTACCAAAGAATCTCAAAGATTCAAGGCAAGGAAAAGACGCGGACAAATGGCAAGCAGCGATAAAGAAAGAGCTTGAGAACATGGTCAGACTAAATGTCTGGGAAATAGTGGACAAAAAACCAACTGACCATCCAATATCAACTACTTGGGTCTTCAAACTCAAACGCGATCATAATCACAGTGTAACTGAGCATAAAGCAAGGCTGTGTGCTCAGGGATTCCATCAAATAGAAGGACTGGATTACTTGAAAACGTTCTCACCAACCGGAAAAATCAGTTCATTACGACTACTCATTTCTCATGCCGCAAGATACAACTACTCTTTCCACCAAATGGATGTGAAGAGTGCTTTTCTGAATGCACCTTTAGAGGAGAAGCTCACGCTGACTATACCGGATGGAATAAACGAAGACAAAGAAAAGAAGGTGCTGCGACTACACAAAGCAATCTATGGATTAAAACAGGCTCTGCTAGCATGGTACAATCACCTGGCTAGCTGGCTCAAGAAGGCATGCTTTAAGTGCTCTGTGTCAGACCCTTGCGTATTCTATAGGACAGAACCAAATCCAGTATGGATATACGTCCACGTCGACGATCTGGCTATTTTTGGTCCAGACTTAACATCGTTCAAACAGGAGATCCAAAATGCTTTCGATATGAAGGATCTAGGGAAGGCTGAGTTGCTCCTGGGTGTAAAAATAAACCATTTGGCTGGAGGATTCTCATTGTCTCAAGAACACTACATTGACAAATTGGCGGAAGAATATGAAATCAAAAAACTCACTCCATCGAATACACCTCTTAGACCAAATATTCAACTCAGCAATGCCACTGAAGATGAAGTAAGGGCTTTTCAAGAGCTGGGAATTAACTATCGAAGCGCTATCGGGGCACTCAACTACATCAGCTTGAACTCCAGACCTGACATCACCTTTGCTGTGAGTCATCTGTCTCAGTTCCTGGAGAATCCAGGAACAACTCACTGGTCAGCGTGTTTGCAAGTACTTCGCTATTTGTATCACACAAAGACCTTAGCACTGCACTACGCAAACACTGGGAGTAGTGGAGTGATAGGACACGCTGATGCAGACTGGGGGAATTCCGTAATAGACAGAAGATTTTCACTCCATCGAATACACCTCTTAGACCAAATATTCAACTCAGCAATGCCACTGAAGATGAAGTAAGGGCTTTTCAAGAGCTGGGAATTAACTATCGAAGCGCTATCGGGGCACTCAACTACATCAGCTTGAACTCCAGACCTGACATCACCTTTGCTGTGAGTCATCTGTCTCAGTTCCTGGAGAATCCAGGAACAACTCACTGGTCAGCGTGTTTGCAAGTACTTCGCTATTTGTATCACACAAAGACCTTAGCACTGCACTACGCAAACACTGGGAGTAGTGGAGTGATAGGACACGCTGATGCAGACTGGGGGAATTCCGTAATAGACAGAAGATTTTCACTCCATCGAATACACCTCTTAGACCAAATATTCAACTCAGCAATGCCACTGAAGATGAAGTAAGGGCTTTTCAAGAGCTGGGAATTAACTATCGAAGCGCTATCGGGGCACTCAACTACATCAGCTTGAACTCCAGACCTGACATCACCTTTGCTGTGAGTCATCTGTCTCAGTTCCTGGAGAATCCAGGAACAACTCACTGGTCAGCGTGTTTGCAAGTACTTCGCTATTTGTATCACACAAAGACCTTAGCACTGCACTACGCAAACACTGGGAGTAGTGGAGTGATAGGACACGCTGATGCAGACTGGGGGAATTCCGTAATAGACAGAAGATTTTCACTCCATCGAATACACCTCTTAGACCAAATATTCAACTCAGCAATGCCACTGAAGATGAAGTAAGGGCTTTTCAAGAGCTGGGAATTAACTATCGAAGCGCTATCGGGGCACTCAACTACATCAGCTTGAACTCCAGACCTGACATCACCTTTGCTGTGAGTCATCTGTCTCAGTTCCTGGAGAATCCAGGAACAACTCACTGGTCAGCGTGTTTGCAAGTACTTCGCTATTTGTATCACACAAAGACCTTAGCACTGCACTACGCAAACACTGGGAGTAGTGGAGTGATAGGACACGCTGATGCAGACTGGGGGAATTCCGTAATAGACAGAAGATTGACCTCTGGTTATACGATCTCTTTGAATGGGAATCTTATCTCATGGAGAACGAAGAAACAACCTACAGTATCACACTCAACAACGGAAGCCGAATACAAGTCATTATCTGACTTGACGAAGGAGGTAGAATGGTTAATGCAATTAATGAAGGAAATTGGTATCGATGAGACGATGACCCCTCAACTACTCAATGACAACAAAGGTGCAATCGACCTTGCACACTCAAACTCAAATCACAACGGATTTAAAACAAAACATATGGATATTAAGTATCATTATATTCACGATCTCTTAAAAAACTCCACAATTAAGCTGAGCTACATCTCAACTCATCTCATGGCAGCCGACTTCCTGACCAAGGCGGTTAGCAAAACTATTCTTTTACGTTCCAGAAGCTACTTAAAGCTTGTGTGATGCTTTTTGTGGTCTTCTGCTCTCATCCTGTGTTGTTCGCAAGGGGGACTGTTGGTATTCAGGAAGAAGACTGCTAAAAGATTAGCAGACAAAGTAGCAAGATCAGTGTACGCGTAAAACGATATCTGAGAGTATCAGATGACCTACCACGGACCCATATAACCAATGTCTAGAAGCACGGCTATATTCGTGATCTAAGCCCTATATAACCTAGGAACTCTTTGTACGAAGAAAATCATGTCAAACTACTTTGTCTCTTTATTTATTAAATAAAATCTTTTTTCTCTCTTACTTATATTATTCTTACCTTGTTGAGCTTTACTAATTATTCAGTGGTAAGATTACTAACTCCACTACGATTGTTTTGTTCTTTTACTTACTTGTCTTATTGCAGTTACTACCAGTGTTACATCACGTTCATTGTTATTATCCTGATTATTATTTTATATTTATATTGTGTTCTATCCTTTAGGTATTCTATTTATTCTTTATCTAACATAAAACTCTCTTATCTTACTGAAATGTAACTTTAGTTTATACGTTGAATTTAACAGAAAGTTTCAATTAAATTCTCATGTAATTAGGATATAAATTAAGTGTATTTTAATACCACTATTACATTTTTTTCTTCCAAGAATTGATGAAAAAATAGTTACAAAAAAACCTTTTGAGGACTCGGAGAGAAATTTTTTCCATTGTTGTTTCTCATTCAGGTTATCAAGATTCGTGGGGGCTAGCTAGTGGCTTTTTTCTTGTGCCAGGGCTGCACCATAGTGGGCCCCGTAACTCATATCCCCAAATGATGGAATCATAACAGTAGCAGCTAAAGAGGATATCCTGGATCTAACTTAATTTCGGTCCAAGCACTACAAATACTTTATTGAGATAATTGCATTTTATTGTAAACTAAGGACAATGAGTGACAGATTTCTTTTTCACTTTGTTTCCTTTTTTTCAGTTTTATTTCCTTTTGATATTATAATATAAAAATTCTTACAGAAAAGAGAGGAGGAAGATCTTCTTCTTCAACCACAACTATAACTCGGAATGAACATCAAGTTTTCATTATCGTCTGAAGCGTTTTAAAAGTCACAGAATTGGTTACTTTTCATCGCCAATAGGCATTTTTCCAAGCATGGTACTTATTACGATCTTTTGCCTCCCTTATGGTATTAGCTTTTTGTCAAAATTATTTTACTTGAGACTTTTAATACCAATAAAAATACTTCTGCTTGAACAATTTTATTTTTTAATCAATTCAAAATTTAAAACTCATAGGTTTTTCCAAGTCAAAGGCCCCCGCGATTGGTCTTCAACTTTCTCAAAAAAGTCGTATAAGTGAAAAGGCTTTGAGTCGAGTAATATTTGGCTCTTACGTGCGGCTTTTTTTGTATTAAAAACTTATATAGAGAATTATAGAGTACTGTATGTAGCGGCATATTTCAATAAAGCGTGCACAGTACATTCTCAACCAGTTATGGCGTAAATGTAGAAAAAAGAGTTGCCTTTTTTGAATTTCTTAATTCTAATCACGCTAAATGATGGGCGGAAGCAGTTCAAATTTAAATAAAACGCGTATTTTTCGACCAACAAGCAGGTAGTAGAATTGAACAAAAAATTAAATCCTAGTGTATTGAAAATAGTCGGAAATGAGCTGAAATCTGTGGTGCAGTTGCGCAAAATAAAAGTCCTCATTAGTAGTCCTCAATGGATTATGGCAAGGGCATGCATAAACAACAGAGAATATTATGAGAAGCAACTACCTTATTAAATCAGCTCGCTGGGCCTTGAGCAATGGAGACGAAACTCAAGCTCATTATTAACAAGGATATTTGTTCTTATCACAGGTCTTTAATCTATAGGGTGGGGCCGAAAAAAACCCACCCAAACGTTTTCGCAAAGTTGGCCTATCTGGAAGTGCAACACTTTTCACCTGAAAGATCGCTAAGGCAATTGCAACAATTAGGAAGATAGAACGTTGCATCTTGATCTAAAGCTTCTTCAATCAAATCAACGCCTAAGCTCAGCAGTATGGGTAATAAAAATCAGTATGAAAAGAGGCACACCTGATTGCTATTGGGATGAAAGGTTTCAGTAGCGAAAATCGAAGCACGATGAAGTTTTTGAAGACTAAGCTAATATCAGACAACGAAACCCACAAGAGAATGAGCTCAAGGTTCAGCTTATTAACACCAATACACTGACGTGGGTGATTCAAAGATTTTTGAAAAAAACACGACCAGGAAATTACTGATTAGGTTGAATACAGTGGGTGAGGATGTTTGAAAATTAACAAACACCACTAGTATTTATGTCTTTTTTGGTTCCAAGGACAATTTTTAAAACCCAAGTGTTTCTCAATCGAATTCTACTCTGTTTCTGTTTTGAAACACTAAGATATAAAAAAAATGTGATAGAAAATCACGATATCTTCTAGCCATGAGTGTTTTTTAATAAAATTATATCAGGGCATGAGGTGTCATGCTCTGTTCGAATGATACAAAGTAAAAATATCACTGTGGCAATGTGGCTGAGCTCTCCATAAATTCTCAATGTAGACCATCCATCGTCTTGAGTGAATTGCGATAACATAGTGTTGATCATCCACACATCATTAGACGCCATTTAACAAGTAGGATAGCAACGGATATAGTTAACAAAAACACCATACCTTTTTTCAATCGAATCAACAAACCATGCTGGAATATCATAGTGAACTATGAGTACAAATAATGAATCCGATTTTTAGGCTAGAGGAAGCATGACGAGATAAACTATCAATAGTTTTGATAAAGGTGGCGCAACTCCAACTTGAAATCCTAGGCAAAGGAAGAATTTTGCTTAATTCCCTCTCACTACAACAGTGGCTTGCGTCAATCTCACCAACCAATGCTTTTTTGATAACTTCTAAAATAATAACTCTTGTATTTTAAGGATTCTCATGAATTTCTTTATTTAAGATTGTGGAATTGAATGAGTGCCCAGCTCAATAATGATATTAATATATCAGATCATTTAAGAATATTAATATTAATAACCTCACCCTTATGTTTCCCTGCGCTCGGGAATTTTGCCATCATGCTCTCAAAGTCAAGATTGATTATAACGATTCAATTCAAGTAGTATTTAAATAAAAGATTCCAAAATTGAAACTCACTCAAAGGAGTTGTTTGTATGTGAGATCTATGATTTGGTGGCTTTTTTTATGCCTCTTTTTTGTAAAAATGAAATGGAAGTTTATTTTGTTCATGAATTGGTACCCCGAACAAGCCGAAAGCACCTAATTTGACTTTTGCCATACTATCATCTTACTTGTACACATGAGTTTGTGTGTACACCTCACATATTCCTATCGGGCGTAATATCATTTCGTTCTATTGGACTTCAATTTATTATGATTGAAGACCTTCACACACGCTTTGCTTTTAGACTTGTTTCTAATGAGTTGTGTTTTTTCCCAAAACTAACCTTAAAAGAAAAGGTTCGCAAAAATTTTCTCCAATCAGGTTAAATTGATTGAGATGAAAGTACCAGATGGGCGCCTACTGATCTCAAGATGTGATTATAAACACCAATTTTTGCAATAAATGATTGGTGAGGTAAGAAAGCAGATACTAAAACACTCCCCATCTTAATTTTTGAAAACCTTTTTCAGAAATTACAATCGTATGGAACTTGTTACATGGTAAGTTGGGGGTACTGTACGCAATCAAATGAATCTTAATTTTCTATCGGCTTAAATATGCTACTAGTAGACATTCATGAATAAGAAAGTTTGTACGTGGTTTGATGACGAAGGGTGAGAAGATGGAAAGAAAAGAACTTTCAATAATCACCAAAAGAAGCTGTACGGTATATGACTTTATCCCTTTTTGTTATTCTGGATGTTGTTTTTTTATATCACAGGAGGAAAAGGAAAGAATCAATTGATTTGATTGAGTTTTTTCTAAGACAACTTAAAAATCTCAATACAGTAGTTTTATCTTAATAAGTTCCCAAAGTTTATTGAAAAAAAAATCACCCTCTTTTTTATTTATTATTAACTTTTTTCTATAAAATAATCTTGGGGTGGAAAATTCCTGATACTCTTAATTTTTAAAAAACATATTTTTAACGTTAAATTTTATTGTGATAATTTTTTAATTGAAATTTTCGAGGTAATTTTTGAAAATAAAGTTACGAATTGAGCAAGATACCTTTTTGAAGATGGAATAATGAAAGTTGCAAGTGTTTTATTACATAATGAATTTCATTATTCATCTTAAAATTCATTTAAAAACTATTTAAATTACTTTTTTTCGCAAGAACACAAAATGAAATACTTGAAAAATTCAACTTCATTTTCAATAAATAACCTGAAAGCTTGAAATCTGGTATGAATAATTGAAATCTTCCCCAAATAGCTCAAAAAAACCTTAAAAAAACCTTGAAATTATTTTTATATCCTTATTTTATTGATCTTGTCTCTTGTTAATAATATATTATTTGTATCAAGTTTGGTTTTTGATCTTGAAAACGGGATAAAGTGATATTTTGCATCTGTTTTTGACTTTGGTAAGTAGAGGTTTTTTTTCCTTCCCTCAAAATTAAGGAAATATATTAATTTTTTTTTTAAAAAAAAAGCAGAAAATTTAATAATATCTCTTATTATATTATATATATACTTCAATGTGAAAAAAGAGAAGTCTTAAGGAGCGCATTTTTGAAAGCAGCTTCAATTTCTTCCAGAACTTATATTTGTTTTGAGTTTTATCTTGTCTCTAATTAAAATAAAGTCTTTCTGATTAAAAATTCTACAATATTTATTGATTTTTAAGCTTCAATCTAGAAATAAGAAAATTGAGACAAATAACTATGTTAATCTAAGAGTTAATTTCTATAATTCATTCATTGGATGATGAGCTTCTATCTGTTTTTTATGAAGATTTATATTTTGGAGAAGAAATAAGAAAGTAAGCTCTAAAAGTGAAAGCTATAAAAGGGGGAATACATTCAAATGTCAATTCAACTATCTTTTCACTAAAGGTGGATAATTTATCATAATTTTAATGAATCTAGTTTTCAGAATATTCTTGAAACACAAATAATAAAAATCAACCATAAATAATTTTGAGCTTACTAAATATTAATACATCTCTATATGACCTTTCCATAATTCTTTAACTCAATAATTGAAAAAATATCTTAAAAATTATACTTTCAGAAAACATAGGAGATTTGATTATATTTTTTCTTATATCGCTGAACTACTTTTATTTGTAAAAAAGAAGTCCTCAGGAGCTCATTTTCAAAATTTCTTCAAAAGTATATCAAGATTAATATCAGAATTTAATTTGATACTATATATTTTTCAAATGAAAACTTTCTCATTAAGAACTATACTATATTTAGTAATTATCCAGTTTAGTCTATATAAAAACCACCAAAACAGATAATTGGCATAAGGTTTGGATATAAAATATTGATTAAAAATCAAGTAATTTTCCTGTCATAAAGATTTATTTAATGCAAAATTATTAAAAAATAGTAATTTTGAGAGTTTTCAAATAAAATAAATCTAGAGGTATTGTTTTTAAGCTTATTAGCATATTGCTATAATATTAGGGCATCTCAAACCTTCCAGATCATGAGTTTTGTTTTCCAAATATCCTAAAAACTAAGATATTATTCTTCCCTAACTAAATTTTTATGAATTATTTAAATTGATACCAAACATCAACCCCACCTTACTTACATAATTCCCAAAATAGCCATATGTAAAGGTTTCATTCAGAACATAATAGCATTAATTCAATGGAAAAACTTTCAGGAAATTTTGAATTTAGAGATTTATTAAGACATAAATTTTACTTTAAATTTACAAAAGATGCTATAAAAGGTCACAAAAATTCAATCAAGCACCATAGATTTAAAATTCTATTGACTTTATAAGACTATCCAAAGAAAAAGAAATTATGACAGACTGGTTATGATTCATTGCAAAGATTATTTTTTATGGTTAAATATGATGCAACTTTTTTATAATTAATCCCACTCTAAACAATTCAATCCATTAACTTAATCAGCTTTTACTTTAGCAGTATTTTGACTAAATGGTAATATTTTGGAGTTGAGAAAGAGTGGCTTTATTTTTGGTGTTAGACAAGATGCTATTTCTTTATATACTCATTAAGTTATATCATGTTTGATTAAGAAGAAGAGACAATTCATTTTTCGTCCATACTCAAATAAGAAAATGGAATTTTCAAGGGTTATGGAGCAAAAGTTATTGCCTGGTTGTGTTGGCTTTATCTATTGAATCTTGATCTCATTATCACAAATGCCCATGAGAGATGGTGAGGAATAATTTGACCAAAAAGAGGTACTATGAAGAATCTGATTTATAAAATAATAATATTATGTATTGTGGTATTACTGCACAAATCCAGAGAAGGAACCCAAATTGATTTTTGATTATACTTCAAAAGAGAAATAGATGGTTAAATATGAGGATTGATTTGTTAAGATTTGAGACAATTTGAAGATGTAAAGGGATATTGATGAAGGGATTTCTATAAGTAAGATTTTTAATAGGCTTTATCCACCAGTGTAGCCTAATTTTACTATTCCACATAACTCAGTTTGTGTTTTATAAGTCCCCCCAAAAAAAAACAATTAAAAAAATTATTTTCTTAATTCATAATAATTTAATTAAAGAAATGCGAGTTATTATTAAAACTCAAAGTGATGATTCTTGAGGGAAGATCAATAGAAATCATAGGGGTAATACATCTTTTAAGGTATTAAATCAAGCTTTCTCAAGACATTAATAAAGGGAATAGAGCCCTTTGAAAATCTTCTAAAGCTTCTCCAAGCTTAAAAGGTAAAACCCTCATATCAATCATCAAGTTCACTCCTTGGAAGTAGGGTCAACATTTATAATAAGGAAGGTATTTATTCTTGATTAAAAATTGAATAAGCTGACCCAAGTGCAAAGAAGAGGATCCAGTAAAATCATGGAAGATATTGAAGCTTCAGTCTGAATGATAAATATTTTTAGAAGGAGAAAATCTCCTAATTTTGAACCATTAGTACATTAAGTTATAAATTAGAGAGAGCCTTGTGGAAGGTTTTAGTGAGATTATACATTTAGTATGTTAAAGGAAGGGGGATTCTTTGATTTGCGAAAGAAGGAAACCTTATAAATATACAAATAACATCATAAGCTTGAAGATTCACAATTATAATCAGCAGCTCTCCCCATTTCCAGCTCAGGACAGTATCATTGAAATATAGAGTAAATAAGCAAGGCAGGTGAAAAAACTAAAGGAAATCCTGGGAATTCCACCCAAAATCTTTTATATTAATCCCAAATAAGGAGACTATCTACATATATAGGTCACACTTCTGAATAAATTTTAGCCTTTGAGGTATATAGGAAATACCATAAGGCCATAGAAAATTATTTTAGAAAAAAATTAATCAAAGATGACCACAGGTTTATTTTGGATAAACAAAGTGATGATTTTTATGTAATTTTTGCATTTTACATGTAAAATCACCTAGGGTAAACCCATAGGGTGTTATGATCAAAATTGATGACTTTTTCTGTTATTGGAAGATTTAAGCATCTTAAGTGAAACTCAAACGATTTTATGAATTTTTCATAAATTTTCAAATTGTTAGTTTTCCCCACAATTTGTAGCTACAGAAGGTATCTGTAAAATTACAAAAAGTCTGGAAAAATTAAGCTTTGGTGCTTGTTTAATTAATTGGCTAGGAATTTTTCATACAGAATTTACATTCTGAATTGATTCAATCAAAATTTATTTAAAGCCTTGGTAAGCCTTTAAAAAATAAATTGGCAAAATCCAGGAAAAACAGGCCACAAAGGGGAAAAAGGAAAAAGGTGTCAGGGTGCCCAGCTTTTGGGATCTTCAAGAACAAGAAGATGTTTTTTATCCTTTATTTAAGGATTTTCAATATTCTTCAAAGCTCAAAATTAGAAATTGATTGGCTAATAAATCTTAGATGGGTTCATCCTCCATTTGAATAGAAATTACAAGCATCTAAAGGGTGAATCTTATGATAAAAACTTGTAATCAACATTTTTAGAACTTTGAAATCTCAAGAAAGCTTGGATTATCTTAAATAAGCTTAAAATGAAAGTTAAATTCATCAAAACCTTATAGAAAGCTAAGATTTGATGTATTTCTATATTTTTATATGGAAAAAAGAAAAAACTTCAAAAACTCATAAAATCCATTCTCAATTCAATTTTTTGAGATTCTTACACAGCTTAAAATTTAAGTTTATTTGTGTAAAATCCAGAAATTATTAATAATATTCTTTGATATTTACCCTGGAGAATACCTAATCTTGTTATATATAAAGAAAAGAGGTCTGGTACAAGAATTTAAGCTTTCATTAGAAACAAATAAGCTATTTTGTTGTGGAAATCCTTTCAGTGTGAGACTGTATAAGGGAGCTTTTGAGGGGGAAATCACAGGTAAACAATTTTGAATTTCTGAAATAATTCTGTAACCAAGGGTGCTAAGGTGTATTAGCTTCCCCTCTGAATATACTAAATAATCTCCCCAAAGAGCTCAAAATCAATTTTTAATGATTTGGCTTTCAAAAATAGAGAAGAATTTTAGCAGTCTCTATCAGACCTAATCAATAATCAGAAAAGAAATTGGTAAGATAAAATAATAAGATGAAATGATATAAGGGGAATAATTTGATAGTATAAGAGGTTGATTTAGTATAATGGTACTAATATAGTGTAAGTTTAATCTTAATTTAATGCTACATCTTTTATAATACTCAATGGTTTGAGAGGGTACTTGTTAGTTTACTAAAGAAATAAGACATCTAACAAATTAATGGTAAATTATTGTTTGATGTGAAAGGGATATTTGCTAAATATATGGGTGATATAGTATAATATAAATGTAAGTTTTGAAATAATAATATATATTTTTAAATCTTTTCTAAATATAAAGATTATAATTTGAATATATTTCAATATAAATGTTATATGTATAAGCTCAATAGTATTAGTATTATTGGTAGTATTATAATTATACAACTAATGATTTAAACATAGGGCTTATTAATAATATGATTTAGACCTTCTGTTAGCTACTTTAAATTAGAAAGAATTATTAATCAAACTTATAAGTCCATAATACTTCAATATAAATAGCAATACTATCCTACTAGTAAGGGATGGATTGATTATTCTCCTTCTTGGTATATAATTTCCATTTAATAATAATACTTGATTTAAATATTAGTAAGGGCTGAATAATCATTCTCCTTCTTTGTATATAGTTAATTTAATGGGGAATAGGATTAACAGGGGGAGAGAGTACCTCTATTTATATATTCTCTGGGCTCTCCATAGAGGCACTCAAAAACAAGGAACTTACAATTTTCCACTTCTTGAGGCTGGTATAATTGTTTTAAAGTGGCGACTCTCAAATTGAACCATTTTTATGTATAATTATGTAATCTGAGAGGTTTTTGCTTGTGAGTAAGTTGGAAATGGTTTCATTTCTTGGAGGTATTGCACCATATATTCATTTTATTGCAAAGTTTTCATGCATGATTATGTAATCTGGCTAAACCTTCATGGCTGGAGGATTCTTTATGGTGCCATTTATTGGAGGTATTCCACCATTTGTTTGGTTTATTGCAACATTTTTTGGTGGTATGAAGTTATTTTTTACAGCTATTGCACCAAAGGTCTGTTTACTGTTTGAACTGAAAGTTGAAAATCCTGTGTATTGTGAGGATCTTGTGTGTCCTGTATTGGCTTTGCATTTCCCTAATTTAACTCATGTTTTGTTTGTAATTTACATGTTCTGGCTTATCAGCTTTTTGTGCTTGTATTTCCACAGATATGCTGTGTAATTTGTTGTTTTAATATTTTTTCCTTGCATAAATTGATTAATTATCCTTTTCTGTCTTGTTAATTTTTATTAATAAAGTTTTAATTTATTTCTTTTTGAAGTGACCAAAGCTTACTGACTGTATTTTGGAGTAATCCAAAATTTGTGCAGAGCTAGGGTAACTTGAGTGTTACACTACCTCTTCCATTTGTAAATTTATAATTTTTGCTATGTTTCCTTTTTCTTTTCTTTATTTTACTTTTATTCCTGTAATCAAATAGAATATTCTTATAGCATTTTCTGATGAAATTATTTTATTTATGAACTTACATCTATTATACTGTTGAATGCACCTATCATAATTGATTAATTATGATTTTTTCTTTCTTGAGCATTCAATTGATAACCTTATAAATAATTTTTTTTCTTCAAACTGAGAAAATAGAATAAGAAATATTACATCCCCTTTTCACCAAACAATTATGTTTTTCTACCAATTTACAGCCCAAACACCCAATTTTATGGTAAACCCATTTGAGTAGGCCATATTTCCAAAAAAAGACTCAAACAGAGATTTTGGCCTTTATTTTGATTATTTCTTTTGAGGTGGCTTCTATATTAATCTCATCTTCTTCAGTATTTTTTACAATTATTTTTTTGAATTTAAAAATTTGGAAAGATGGCAAAAATAATTCAAAAATGAAGAAAAAGAAGCTTCCACTTATGGATTTACCCACTCTCTTTTTGTGAAAGAAATTTGACCTTTTTTCAAGCTGTTAATAACTTTTCCTTAATTTTTGAGAAAGCTTGAGGGTAATAGAGTAAGCCTAAAAAGTGGGTTTTCATTTTTATGCTTTAGGATTAATCCTCTTCCCTCAAATCTTTCTCAAAAATCAGGGAAAATTTCTCATAAGCTTCCAGGAAGCGCACCTTTCTTTCAAGAAAAATAAAGCTTCCGAATCCCCAAGAATAATATTTTTTCTTACTTTTTGATTTTTTTTTCTATTTTTCCAAATGGTTCAATTCAAAAAAATAATTTTAAAACAAATACTGAAGATAATTTGAGTAATATAGAGGTAACCTCAAAGCAAAAACAACTTTAAATAAGGTCCAAAAAACCTCTAAAAAAGAATTTTCTTTGAAATAATGACCTATTTACATGGTTTTACCCTAAAATTGTGTGTTTTGGCCATAATTTGGTAAAAATAAATAAGGTCTTACATGCATCTACCATAACTCAATGAAAATTGCTTAAAAATATTAATCAAGATGTTATTTCTTGAAATTTTATTTCTAACATACTCATAAAATTAAATTTGAAATAAATAAATGATTTTTATATCAAAACTTAAATAGAATAATTAAAAAGATCTTAAAGCTCCTTGGAGTTAGTAATAACACTTGTAGCTTAAGCTGTAAGTAAGACTGAAGAGTTTTCAATAATGGTTTTTATGTTTTTGATGAGTACCAGCCCTCTAAGAACATCTGTGATTATAGAAGAGGTGTCTTAGGGTATAAAAGAGGCTATTTCCTTACTTTTATTTTCCTATCAATCAGTAAAATCAAATCTTTCAAAGTGTGATATTTTACAAATAAGCTCTTATATTATTATGGATGGTTCTTTTGTCTTTTATTCTTCAGAATTGCTATAAACATATAAATAATTTACTTCTTGGAGTTTGATTATATCTGGATAGTTTTTTAACAATTTTTTATCTTTTAAGATCTTTGATGAAGATATTTTATAAAATACAAAAATTTTCTAAGAATTATGTAATTCTTAATTTTGGCATGTTTTGAAGAATGTTTGTTATTTCAAAACTATTTCTGACCTATTTTAGTGTGTTTTTATCAAAGAATACGTTATAAGTGATTTTTTATCAATATTATATTCTTCAAATTGTTTTCTTCTTTCTTGTATACTTGCTTATATCATTATTAGAACCCATCTTGATATGATAATCTACTTATACATAATATCTTACATTATTTATATTATGAATTTGCTCACTTTAACCAAATAGACGTTTCTCTGGTAGCGCTTCTGTATTATTATTATTGAAATTTTCAGTGACTTCTAATAGTAACTGAATAATTATAGTATTTTATATACTATTATCAGAATTTTTATCATTAAACATTTTATATATATTAATTTTTTTATATGTTCTTTTATTCATATTACTGATAATAATAATGATTCTATTTCTTTGTGGCTATAATATTGAATTATATTCAATTTCTATTTGAGGAAATTCATATTAATCTTAGTAATATGTATTTTTTTAAAGAGTTTAATAGACAAAACTTACAATAAGGGTCAGGGAATATTGGAAAAACCATATTTTGAACCGAATTTTAGGTTTCAACCCAAAAATTAGCCCTTAAAAGCTATTTTTGGAAGTTCTTAAACACACAGTTTATCCATTGAAATTTACATTTGGAAAATTTAAAACCACAAACTGGCTATCAAAAAGGAATTGAGAAAAACTCTAAGTCCCTACTTTTTCAGTGCTTCTGAAGGCCCCAGAAGGTATAAATAGAGGTCTCTCCTCCCCTTTTGAATGATTACTCATACCTACAGAGAGAGTATTATTCCCATGTTACAGCTATTGTTATCCCCCAGTTCCAGTATCTTCCTTATCCTAATCACTCTGTCTCCCAGCTGAGTAGCCCAGTCTGAGTGCTTTATAGATAAAAGAAGTTGAACGTTGGTCTGTATTATCTTATATTATTCGTCTTATTGACCATACTCCATTCCTAATTTCCCAGTAGCCAATATTATTATCATTTTCTGAACCTTTTCCTTTAAATAAGAGTGGTTAACAGTTGATTCAAATTATTGCTTCATTTTTCTCATTGAGTATCCCCATATTTATTCCTTTTCCAATTTCGCAGTAGCCAAGCTCAATAGCATTTTCTGAAGTGAATTTGTTGGAAGAATCAGCTGACACATTTTCTGTATTATCGTATAATATTAAATCATTGACTATCCCCAGCTCGTATCATCCTCATATTATTGCATTATCAATAGTAATTTCATCCCCAAAGAATATTGTTGTTAGATCCTATCATAGTATTAGCAGAAAAAGGCAAGAGTATTTTCTATCAACAGAAAACAACATTAAATAGCTTATCTCAATATCAATATTATCTCAACAGTTCTCATCAAGATTATCAAACTATTATTATTTTTGAAATGAATAAGCTCTCTGAATTTGCATTATCCACAAATTCAGTCAGGGGTTCAAATGATTGTTTCTCAGGAATTCAATAAAGGTATAATCAGAGACTATCTTATAGACATTTCTGATCCAGCCACCATCAAAATTATTAAAGTGATTTCTGAACAAAAGTCAAGATGATTCAGCGCATAGGAAGGGAATTTCAGATAATTCTGAAACACAATAATAGCAAGGGCTACAAGGCATAAAAGCAATTCAAAGCCTTATATTGTGATTTCCCCTTTCAGGCACTACCTCATTCATCCCAAATATGGCTTCCCAGCTGTGTCCAGGTCAAATAGTATCTATATAAAGATTATTAAGACTTATTTCCAACAATAAATCAATAAAATGACTAATTCTACCTATGACTGGATTACAATTATCAAACCAAATCAAAATTATCATGACCATAATCCTAGAATTAAAACAAAACTATATCTCAGCTATCTCTTCTGAACATCAGCAACAGAAGAAAAGGAAAATCTTAAAGAACCTGTCTTGGAGCTTTTTTAGAACAGAAGCAATTCGGCAACAAAAGAAGTAAAACTTAACAAAGATAAAATTTACTCACAATAAGCCTCAAGAGCTGAAATATTTACAGAGGAGGTTGGAGAGAATCAATATATGGAAAAGGGATCATCAGGTAAAATTAACAGGATATAAATAGATATATGAACTAAAGAATGGGAGAGTTACATCTAGAAATGTCCCAAGTACTTGGAAAGCCAAAAGTAAAAACAAATAAATCTCAGTCTTGTACAACAGCTGGAAGGATTAATAGTCCAGTATTTTAAAAGAGTGTATAATCATTTATACTAACTATATTAGAACAACAGGAAATATAAACTCCATAAACTAACCCAAGATATCAAAGTTTTCAAAGAAAGGCTTAAATAGCAAGACCTGTTACTCCAAGCTCATTGATTCAACTGAAAAGTGGAGCTTACAGGCTAATAGCTAAAATTTATCAAAAAGAATATAGATTATATCTTGAAGAAATGGAAGTAGAAAGCTTAATTGGAATTTTATAAAGCATAGAGCAAATAGAAGGGGAATCATCTGGGGACATGGTCAACAAAATCACATTTTGGAAAAAGTGATACACCATCAGTTATTCCAATAAAGTACTGCTATGTTAGGAAAAGGTAAATTTGTAGCTGCTTAAAGTGAATATGAAGATAAAGTGGGGAATGGTCTGACCATAAAGAAGCTATATACTTGGGTATTTAACTAACATTTTTCAAAAACAGCAAGAAGAAGGAATTAAGAGCATAGCTTAGTAAATGAGATGTATTGGAGAATATGAAGCCATTTTAGCTTCACCCAAAAGATACAAGTACATACAAGCAGAATTTAACCATAATAAGAAAACTTTTACCTGCCTTTCCTTCCCTACTCAGGATCATAAATAGGGAATAAATCAAGTATATTTCAATCCTTAAGGAAGAAGATGTAGGATAAATCACACCTAGTTTGTTAATCATCAATATTAATATTGAACAGAAATTCAAGGCCAAATTCCTGATACAAAAGAGGATTTTTTCATCCCTATAGAGAAAAATAACCTTAAATTCAGTTTTTAGTATTTTCTGTATGAAAAGCTGAAAACGTTCAAAGCCTTAATTCAATACACATCACATGTGGAGTTAACCATGATTTTTTGGGTTGAAATTGAAGTTTTTTGCTGCATATCTTAGAAGATATGAAGGATTGGAGTATTTTCAATTGAAATGTCAAAATGTGCACATGTATTAAATAGGTGAACTTAAATTATAAAATTTTATTGTAAATTTTGAATTGAATTACATGTGTCAAAATTTAGGTATGATATATGACAAAGAATTAAGTAAAAAATGAATTGGAAAGATAAAATTTTGGGTGTAAAAGGAATATTGGCTCCCAGTGTGCCAGAATTCCATGAATTCATTGCTTAAAGGCGTGATATTTCAAAATTAAACAAAAAGGTAGTTAATTTTGGCCTGGAATTGAATCACAGGATCTATGACTCAATTGATGATGAGGTTTTTATAAGAAAAGAGGAAGATTTAACTGTTCCAAAGAGGGTAAAGCTAATATCAAGTTGAAAAAAACCCTTCATAAGAGAAGTCTTAACGGCTTATAAAGTCTCTTAAATACATTCTGAAATGTTTTGAAGGCTTAAAGAAAACCATTACTATAGCAATGGCTAGTTTACAGGAGTAAGATTACTAAATTCAGTGTTCAACAATTCCATAATTGTCTTTTCCTTTATCATTTTGTTTCTAAAGACTAATTGAGGTAAGTTTTACTCTTGAAGGAAGAAAATTGGTGGCTATAAAAGAATTTCTTCCATTCCCCATCTTTTCTCTCTATGTTAGAATCTTTTCCCTTTATAATTAGTTTAGAAATTGTTAAAACACAAAATAAGATATTCAAAACACTAATTATAAATGATTTTGTACCCTTTAATCACATTAGAGAATAATCAAAATTAGATTTTGTAATTCTTTATAATCATTTTATGCTTGAACCACCCCAAAATTGAATCAAAGTATTTTTTATCACTGTTAGCTTTGTCACTTTGTTTCCAAATTTTCTCTGATCACTTTTGGGAATTTTTTCCCTTTAATATTGATTTTGAGGACTCTCTTCTCATATTTATTTTCTGAATATTATTTCTGAATTAAGTTAAATTAAAATGTTTCTTGAAGGAATTTCTTTTTTAGCCAGAAATATCTCCTGTAGGGTATTTTTGAATACATTTCTATTATTGGTAAAATAATGAATCTTGATAGTCTTATTGTTTTATTCTAAGAAAATTTAAAAATGTTTTTTTTTCTCCCAAAGCCCTTGAAATTAATATTTTCAAATACTTTTACCTTATGCAAATTTTTAGGACAGGAAAAGTACTTCATTTCTTAATCAAAGTTTCATATCCACAGCTTACAGCAATAAACAGGGATGTCAAGGAGAAATAAAATAACCATAAAGGGGAAAATAAGGAGAAAAATAAAGATATAAAGTATCTTATTGAGTAAATTGGAATTTTATTGGATACATTCACACCCCAAAAACCTGATTTTTTGCAATATCAATCATAAGTAATAGGGGGTGTCAAAGTTACCAAACCCCACACTCAAAATCCCAAGTTTTTTTCTGCCAAATCCCACATTAACTTTTTTTGGATTTGGGAAATCCCACACCTCAAGAGGTGAGGTATTTTGAGGTACAAAAACCCAGGTTTTTTGGTACCAAATCCCGCCTTTAGCTTCACTTAAAGCAAAATTTTTACAACACACAACTCAGTAAGGGCATGTTGAATTGCATAAAAATCCCCTTCTCTTGCATAAAATATGAATATACCAGTCATTTATTGAGTTATTTGATTTCAAATTGCATTTTCCATACATCTTTTCTTCATTTACCATGCCAAAGGCATTGCAAAGGCTAACTTTACTTCAGCCTTTGAACTCACTGCAGTTCATTGATGCTCTCAACTCTGATAGTGATTCTGATATCCAGGAATATATAATATTTTTAGATATGATAGCATCAAAAAGATACATTAATCCTTGTAGAAGATATCCATCACATTACATGTATATGATGAATGATTTGAAAACATTATCATCTGAAAATTTCTGACAGCTATGTAGGACCACACATGAATCATTTGAAAAATTGGTTTCAAAAATTCAAGATGATAAAAACTTTCAAAACTCATCACAAAACAAACAACACAATCCTGCCATCCAATTGGCTGGGGCAATATCAATGCTAGGATCAAATGGCAATGGGGCCTCTTTGGGAAAGATTGGAATGTTATTTGGAATTAGCCATGGGGCTATTGTGTTGTACACTCAAAGAGTGATCCAAATATCAATGAAGTTAAAGCGCAAAGTGATTGTGTTGCCAAAAATAGAACAACAAATAGAGATGTCTCAAGTAATGCAGGCAGAAGGCTTCCCTGGGTGCATTGGGTTTATTGATGTGAGTCTCATACCATTCTCACAACATCCCCCCAATGATGGTGAAGCCTATTTTGATTGCAAAAAGAGGTAAGCTTTTGAGTTTTTATTCTTTATTTAATTTTTACTGATTGTTTACAATCAAGGTATTCTATGTCAATACAATTAGTTTGCAATATAAACAAACAGTTCACTGCTCTAAATGTTGGTTGTACTTAGTCACTTCATGATTCAAACGTCTATCAACATATGAAAATAGCACAAACATCTCAAGATTTTTATGAAAAGGATCAGTACTTACTTGCCAATTCAGCATATGCAAGATCTTCTTGGGTTGTTCCAGCATATAAGGGAGTGGTAGCACAGAATGAAGCCAACCGTTCTTTCAATTACTTTCTAGCAAAATCAAGGTTCAGAACCAAGCATGCCATTGGAATTTTGAAGGGGAGGTGGTTTTCTCTAAGGGAAATGCAAAATCAAATGAGGGATAATAATGAAATTGAAGATTTTGTTAGTTGGGTTGTTTCTTGCATTATTTTACATAATATGTTAGCACAAATTGGTGATGAATGATTTGATCTATATGAATATGGTGATCCACCACATGCAGAAAATCTTTCCAATAATGACATTGGGGAAGATGTGGTAAATACGCGCGGAAAACTTAAAACAATTACTTCAGAATGGAAAGATAGTCAATTGTGAATTTCATCAGGACCATTTATTTATGTACTTAATTTAATGGCATACAATGGAGTGGACATGTTATTGGTAAAATGAAACTATTTACAATTAATACTTTTTAGTTCTTTTTTATTCCTGCATATTTATTTCAAAGTACCCATTGAATTTTGAATTAATTTCAGTGGGGGTCATTTTCAAGAATTTGTCACCTACATTTAATAATTTATGGTTTATTTGAAAAGAACATACAAAATGAGTTATTTTTTCATTATTGATAATTTCTGGAGGAGGTTTTGCTGTATGATGAACCATTGTTGATGTCTTCCAAATAATTTCCATGATGCCAGGTTTTTTTGGAAAATCGATCTCCATTTTCCATTCAGGGAAGTGCAAGCCATGTCCAGAGGGGGTGAAGACAGTTGGAAGGGGATGGAAATCTTTTTTTGATAAAAAATAAAATATACCATAAGTTCAGGCATTGAGGTTTTCTAAATCTTGGTGTTGCTCATTGAAAAATACATTTTGAGTGACAATGACATTTGTGAAAGATATGAATTCTTCCTTTTGATTGGCAAAAGTCAATTCAAGCTTACTGAAGTTTGGTAATTTTTCTGCTTCAATTAATGACTGATTTTCATTTGCAGCTACTTTTGTAAAATGTGATATTCTTGAGTAAATGAATTTGTCATATTGCTGAAGTTTGGTCCATTGCATGTTATCCAATTTGATTTGATGAGGAGTCAAACCAGGTTTTCTGGAGTAAACACCTAATAATATTGAAATTGGTTATTAATTATTAAAATAAGAAGCAAAAGAGATCACACACCTGCAGATTTTCCAGAATCTGAACCAGGACAAAACCCAATACCTTTCATAATGCCACCTATGAGTTGCTTGTTGGTTTTAATTTCTTGTTGGCTTTGAGATAAGGACATTAATGTCATGACGAGGTTTTGGAGCATTTGAGAGTGGACAGAAGGATTATAAAAAGGGGTTATTTCATATATGATGACGGGTAAAAAGGGATTTTTGGTTTTATCAATGAGTACATAAGGATGAGGTAGAGTGTTGAGTGATGGAAGTTTTAACCATGATGCATTGGCTTATTTCTTGTCAATTGAAATGGTTGAAAATTTCCTATATTCTGTTTTTGAATGGCCAAGGTGAGAAATAATTTGTTTTGAATCATGGATGTGTTGTCTTTGGCTTAGGGTGAGTTTTCTTTTATGATTTGATTAGGTATTATTATCCTCATGATGTTCTATATTTGGTTTAGTCCTCACCATGAAATCAAGAGGAGGAATAGTACTTTCAACATAATTCAAATCATTCTGATGATTTTCTGAGTCTGGTTTAGTCCTAACCATGACATTATCAGAATTATTTGAAGAGTGAGATGGAGGAGGAGGTTTTTTTTTGAATTTCAAAGAAGATGGAAGGGGGCTGAAATGTAATGAAATTGAACAATAAACCTTTATGAATGATCCACCCCTATATTAAAAAATAAATAAAAAGATTAAGAAAAATTAAAATAAAAGAAATAATGATAGGTCAGTAATGATAATCATCAAAAAAAAGGAAAAAATAATCATAAATTAAACATGATTATGATTTAAAAAAAATAAAAAAATAAAAAAAATCATCAGTGATTAATGATGATGATTAAAAAAAGGTCAGTAATCATAATGATTGAAAAAGAAAAGAAAAAAATCATAAAGATGATTATGATTTAAAAAAAATAAAAAAACAACAACAAATCATCAGTGATTAATGATGATGATTAAAGAAAAAGAAAAAAAAGGAGGTCAGTGATGATGATGATCAAAAAAAAAATTCACAAAGATCATTATTATTAAATAGATAAAAACATCAGTGATTCATTATGATTAAAAAAAAAGAAAAAAAACATCAGTGAGTCATGATGATGATTAAAAAAAAAGAGAAAAAAAGCATAAAGATCATTGTGATTAAAAAAATAAAAAAAAGAATCATCAGAAGATTCATGATTAAAAAAAATTATCATCAGCAGATTCTTATCAAAAAAAATAAAATAAAATAATCATCAGTGATTCATGATTATGATTTAAAAAAACAAAAACATAGGTTAGTAATGAATCATGATTTAAAAAAAACAATCAGTAATAATCATCAATTAAAAAAATAATCATAAATATGATTATGATTTGAAAAAAATTCAACATCAGTACAGTATTAATCAACAAAATAAAATAAATGATTTTAATGGCCTCTGGAGGCCATTAACATCAAAAAATAAAAAACCTTCCGAATTTATTTGGAAGGTTTCAAGAGGATTAAACCCTGGAACCTCCCAGGAGCCTTTTTGGGAGGTTACAGGGTGACTGGGGAGTTTTTGGAGGTGGAAGGCAATGTGTGGGGGGATGTTGGAGGTGGAAAGTGATGAGTGGGGGTATATTGGAGGTTGATGAAAGCTTTAAAATAAAATAAAATAAAAAATTATTAGAATCAGTTTAAAAAAAATAGAGTTGTGAAAAAAACAAAAAAAATACTTACCTGAATTAAAAAAGAAAAGTGAGTTTTTTTGAATAATTTGAAAAAAAAGAAAATTGAAGAGTGAGGGGTGAAAATAAAAACTCAAAAATTAAAAATAAAAAAAAATGAAAAAATTCAAAATAAAAAATAACAAACATATAGAAAAACAAGCAAAAATTAAAAAATGTCAGAAACAATAAAATTACATCAAATCCAATTTCAAAAAAAGGAAAAAAAGTGGCCATCAACTTGTATTTGGCAAAAGATCCAAAAGAAAGGAAATATGGAGGGAGCCTTCAATTTCAATTGGAACAGACTTAGCATAAAATCTTGATGCAAAACTTGCCCAAATTTTAAATTTTGTAATAAATTGAAATTAAATTTCATGACATAAGATCAATTGCAAGTTGGTGCCCCAATCACGCATGAACATCAAATTTTCAATTTTGTAATGAATTTCAGTTTGATTTCACGACATAAGATCAATAATTGCGCATAAAAATCAGTTTTATTTAACAAATTACCACATATAAAATGATCACATGATGTATACCTAATATGTTTTTTTATTGATTAATGTCAGAATGCATTCCAGCTCTGCAATTGGCCTGCTTGATGACAATGCCACTATAGTGAGATCCATCTGGAATTTCTTTTTATTAAATTCCAATTCACAATTCCACTTTTCTTTTTCAACTTCATACTTCTTTGTGTGTTGCTTCTCCTCAAACTCCATTTGCTTTTGCAACTTGACTTCTTCAAACTGTTGATTTTTCATGTTGATCACTTTCTCTTCATTCCACCTCTCCCTGTCCCACTCCAAATGAGCATTTTCACTGGTTTCATGGGCTAAAAATCATGCATTTTTTCAGTAGGATTTATCAGAGTAACAATAAATTCAAAACATACCCTTCTTCGTGATTCAAGCAAATTTGAATATGTCGGTGCAAACATATCCATCGTCCTTTTCCTAGAACCCCTCTTGTTATTAAAGTTGGGTTTCAATCATTGATTATGCTTCTGTGTTGAATGTGTTATAGATTTACTTTTCACGTCAAAGGAGAAATAATCAAAAATGGAATTCATAAGTATCAGGCTTAAACATATTTACTGATTAATATTGAAGGTTTTCTTCTTGAACCAAGTCATCTTCATTATGAAGAAAAGGAACCAGATTGAGAGGTGATTCCACACCATTATTCTCCTTTAAAAAGCAAATTAGGTTTGATTATGACAGGTAAAAAAAGGAAGAGAAAATAACTTACCTTATCAAGAAAAAAATCATCATCATCACCATTTAAGTTGTCTTTTTCTTGCAATGGGAGTGACATTGGGCTTGTGGCTAAAGGGCACATCTATTTCAGCATAGAAAGGACACATGCTTCCAAGATTTTCACTCATTTATTTGATTACTTTACTCTCATCTTCTTCCATTATTCCAGCCTCAGTTAAATTTTTGAATTTGTTTGCTACCATATACTTCTTTTTATATGTTGGCCATTGATCTTGGATGCTGCTTGATCTAAGGTTTAGGCAATTTTGTGATTTTTTGTTTACCTCAATGGCCATAAGCCGAAATACATTCTGCTTTGATGAAGGAGGTCTTCCAATAGATGTTGAACCACTAGTACAAAAACATGACTCAAAATTGGATTTGAGTGAAAGCCAATTAATTATGGTTAAATAATCTGTACATATTAAGTGACCTTATGAATGCATCACGTCAGAGGTGATCTTCATATCTGACTTTATGTGTCTTTCTTTGGAAGGAGGCATTATTATATGGATGAAGAAGGATAAATGTACTGTAAGCTTTTCAGTCAGATTGTCCAAAATGGATTGTAGAAGAATATGTTGTACAGTTATGAATTGTGAATACTCATTTGGATTAGGTTTCAAACTGAAATCCCAGATGCAAGGGATTTGGTAAAAATACCAGGGGAATCATTTAAAATTCCATGTGATTTACACATAAAAAACCCAGGATTTAGTGTTGGGAGTTGGGTTCCAAATCCCACATTATTTTAAGGCAAGATTTGGTGACTTTGACACCCCCTAATGATAAACAAACCATAATAAATGACATATAAGTCATAATAATATATAATGAATAAAATTTAAGATATAATTAATAATAATTAATCATAAAAATAAGTAAGATATAAACCATAAGAATGGATAATAAATAAAGTATAAAATATAAGTAATAAAATATACTTTGTAAGGATAGATGATGAATGGAATAATAGAGAAAAAATAAGTTATAAAATAAATAATAAATGATTAAAATTAAACAATTTCATGTATGATAAGTAAGAAATCAATAATAAATAATAAAAGGGACATAATAATAAGTCATGGAATTGAAAATGATAAATAAACCAAAAATAAATAATTCAAATAAATACTGAATAAGGAAAATTGAAAATCTAAAAGAAAAAGCATTAAGAAATACAAAAGGATTAATACTAGCTCATAATCAATACTAATCAATAAAAAATAAAAAATAAGAATTATAATTTGAATGAATAATCCATACACCATAAAGAATTACAGAGCATAATAATTAATACTCACTTAAAAAATTACAAATAAATCATAATAGGAATTAATCTTTAAAGTGATGAAAATCAATAAATATGTAAGTAAATAATAGAGAATTAAAGAATAAAAAGTAAACAATTTATAAATAATGAAAACAAAAAATTAAATAATCAAGAATTAGTACTCAATGAATAATGAAAAACTAATACAGAACTAATAATAAATAAATAGTTAACAAGAAATAAGTAATAAATAAATATTAAATAAATGAAAAATATTCCTAAATTATAAAAATTCCTTATTCGATGTAGGAGATGTAATGCATTTAGCTTAAAAAATGACTCATAAGTAAATAATATAAAAATTAAAAATAAAAATTGAAAAACAAAAAAGCTGAAACAGAAAAGAATAATACAAAATATTTTCAAAAGGTTAATAATAGAAAATAAATATTAAATAATAAAAAATCAAAAATCAATATAAGAATAGAAAGTATATAATTGAAAATAAAATCCATAAAGTAAAAGATGAAATATGAAAAATAAATAATAAAAAACCAAGAAAAAAATAAATAATATTATCATGAAAAACATTAAATAAGAAATAAGAAATAAAGCATAGGAGGAAATAAGTAATAATAATTGATAAATAAATCAAAATAAATAATAAAAATTAAGAAAATATAAAGAATAAAATATCAAAAATGAATAATCACAATAGAGAATAAAATTTAATAAATAATTAAGAAAGAATGAATAAATACATAGAAAATAAATCATAAAGAAATAATAAATGAATAATAAATCAATAATATAGTATATTTAATATGTATATTCCTCCCATATAAAGGGATAAATAAGCTACATGTCATGAATATTGATAAGAAATTCTTAAATAAATCCTTAATGATTATACCTATGAAAGCACTTATTCATTTCTGGAAAATAATTGAAAGTGGATATTATAAATAGCCAATTTTCAAAATTGAGTTTTATACTCTACATTATTACTCCCTCAAGCTATAAAAAATGAATACTTTAGCCATTTCCAAATCATTATCATAGAATTTACTTTTGAGTTTTATAAAATGAGATTCAGTCATATCAATTACTACTCTTCCCAAATGAACAGCTTTATAAGTAACATTTTTGAGCCTTCCCAATCCCTTATTATACTTTTTATAAGCCAAAGATAATTTCTTTGAAATCTGGCTTGATAATTCAAGCCTAGGATTTTTTTCAAATCCTTTTTACACAAAATTATTCAATTTCTGGTGTTCATGCTCCATTGGTTGCAAAATTATGTCATAAATCCCATGACAGTTTGAGAAATTTATTTCAAATTTGTAGCTGGAAAACATGAAAGACCCTCCTTTAATACCATTATCTTGTTTTTTTACCAAATTAAATTTTTCTAATTCTACTGGAATTCAAATTCCATAGGAAAAATCTGAAAAATATTCATCCTTGTGATAATTATTATGAAAGTCCCCAAAAGTAAAAGTAAGATTACTTGTAAATTTATATGTTTCAATAGATTGTTGATTCTTAATTTCTCCAAAACTAATAGCCCTAATAGATTCCAATTGATTGTGGGATTGTTAAAAAGCTCTGTTGGAAATAAATTGAAACCTCTTTCCTACAAATGAATCAATATATTCTAACACCCCATTTCGTTTTTCATATCTGATTCTATCTTCTGGGAGTTTGAGATTAATCTTGATAGGTTTTTTTCAGCTGAATGCTTCTTTGTTTTGATACTTCCTCCAAACATCAGCTATCATTTTACCTCCTTGAGTTTCATTACCAGGTATATCCCCATACACACTGGAAGTTTTATTTAGCCAATGAGCCACTTTCTGAAAATATTCAATTAAGTCCAAATTGAAGTCATTATTAAATGAGGTGAATCAAACAATAGAAAAAATCTGGTGTTTTGTAGAAGAATAAGAAAAAATGTAATTATTTCCACCATAAAGTTTGGAATTATGAGATTCTAGTTGATTTTTAATAGTGATAAAATCATTTCTAAACATTATTGGGACTATAAAATCTTTGACTTCATGTTAATAATAATCTTTTTTATTTGATTTAACAATATCAATAATATTTCCCCTGTTTTTATTCTTTTTTGTCTATCTTTCAATTTTTTTTGAATTTAGTATTTATTTCTATTTTATTAAGAATTATTTTTATTATCCATTTGAATTAATAATCAAACTTATGATATCAGAGACTAAAAATGTTTCAATATTTACTCAAATGATAGGAGATATCAGTTTCTTGCTTGGAGAAAAAGCCTCTATTTATCTCAAAAGGTAAATTAAATTGCAAATGATGAGAAACTAATTAGTAATTTCGTGAAAAAAATAGTTTTCATTAAATTTCCTTAATTTGAATTAATTTAAATTAAATTCAATTCATTACAATTAGCTTGAATGAATTTGGTTTAATTTGAATTAATTCAATTCAAATTAAATTCATCCAATTAAAATTAATTTGAATTAATTCTATTAAAATTAATCTGTATTAAATCAATTAAAATTAATTTAAATGTATTGAATTCAAATTGAATTAATTTGAATTGATTAAATTAAAATGGAATTAGCTTTAATGAATTGAAACAAACTTAATATTGATTAAATCAAATAAAATTAATTAAAATTAATTTTGATTAATTTTAATTGATCTTAATTAATATTAAGTAATTTTACTCAATTTTAATTAATTAAAATTACTTAAATCTAATTAAAATTGCTTTTAATTCATCCTAATTACTCAATTAAAATTTGTTTTAATGAATTAATATTCATTGAAACTGAGTTTAAATAATTTCTATCAATATCAATTCATTTGAATTAAACCTAACTAATTATAATTGATTAAAACTGTTTTTATGCAACTGGAAGTAATTTGAAGTAATTTTAATTTATTTCAATAAATTATAATTAATTATAATTGATATTCATTAAATAAACTGAATTACAATTGATTTCAAGTAATTTGAGCTACTGAAATTTTATTAAAACTAATCTAAAGTGATTTGAATCACTTAAATCAAATTAAAACTACTCAAATTTAATTAAAATCAATTTTAAATAATTTCAATTATTCTCAATTAAGTTTAAGTAAATTCAATTAATACTAATTAACTTTGAGTAATTTTAACTAATATCTATTAGCTATAATAAGTTTTAATTTATGGTAATTAAGTTTAATTACCTACAATGAATCATAATTAATTATAATTAATTTTAAGAAATTTTAACTACTTAAGTTTAAACACAAGTAATTTTAAATAATTATAGCTAATTTTACTTAATATTGATTCATTGTCATTAATTTTTACTAACGGTAAGAATTTTCATCAATGGTAACAAATTTTACTTGATGGTAAGAACTCTTAACTATTGATGATGAATTTTTATTAACTATAATTGATTCTACTTAATTATAATTAATTACAATTAGATTTAATTTATTTTAATTAATTTAAATTAATTATAATCAATGATACTTATTCAATTTTATTTAAGCTTAAATACTTTTAATTACTTGAATTTAATTCCAGTCAATTATAAGTAATTCTAATTACTTGAATTTGATTACAATTCATTTTAAGTAATTTTACTTACTTAAATTCAATTAAAATCAACCTCATGTAATTTTAACTACTTAAATTTGATTACCATTTATTTTAAGTAAGTTTAATTCATTTTAATAAATGAATATTAATTTAAACTAATATTTTTGATTTTAATTATTTTTAAGTAATGGTAATTAATTCTTAATTCTTTATCATGAATATTAATTGATTATAATTAATTATAATTAATCTTATCGATTTCAATTAGTTTTAAGTAATTTTAATTCATTTGAATTTATTTCAATTAATTTTTACAAATTTTGACTTATCCAAATTGATATCAATTAATTTCAAAATTTTAATTAATTGCCATTAATTTGACTAATTTCACTCAATTTTAATTTATTCGAATTAATTTAAATAAATTTATATTAATTTCACTCAATTTGACCTACATTTATTTGAGTTCAACTAATTTCCATTCATTAAAATGAATTCAAATTACTTATAGGCAATTCCAAGTAATTAGAATGAATTAAGATTCATTTAAATTAATTCAAATTAGTTAAAAGAAAGTCAAATTGATTAAAGGTAATTCCAATCAAAAAATTAGAATTTCTTTCAATCAATTGCAATTAGTTGTAATTAAGGTCAAGTAATTTAAACTAATTTTCATTAAGTTTATTAAATTCACATCCATTGAAGTTAGCTGATTATAATTAATATTACTTAATAATTCTTTTTTTCAAGAAAAAATTAAAATTCTTTTAATTAATGAATTATTCACATAAATCGTTTTTTCAAAAAAAATTCAAAATTTATGGATTAAAATTCTGATTTGAAGGTTGAAAAATTTGAATTTATCTGCTTTTTAATTTTTTCAAATTTTTTGGTTCTCATTTAGAGGTTCAAAAATTTGAATGCAAATACAAATTTTTTGTGTAGTGCAAATCAAATTTTTCAAATAGCCTTGCCTTTGTTTTGAAATCCAGAGTTGATTCCTAATTAATGGCAATTTGTTCCCAAGTAATCATGGATTTGAGCTCCAGTGCATATTTTCTTTCTTCATATGAGAGGAACTTGATTTGTTTCATAAATATTGGTCATATTGAAAGGAGTTTCTCTAGGGTGAGCTTAATTTTCCAATACATATTCCTTTTAAGGACCTGTCTAATAATTGAAACACCTCTTCCTTCTTTAATAGAAATGTTCTTTGAAGTATGGTGAGGTTTTTATTCTTTGATAATATACCTTTTATTAGTGCTTTACCACTGGGAATAGTTGATCAAAAGGTCTATATTTTGAGGGTATGACCCTGTATTCATATTCATTTCCTATAATTTTCAATGGAATATTACTTACTTTTCTGGTTGGTTCTGTGACCTTGAGGTATTTTTATACACAAAAATAGGTCAAAAAAACTTCAAAATAGCTATTGGAACATTAGAAACCAATATGTAATGTTAATATCCAAGATTAATCATTTTTGATGAAGAAAAATATGGATAACATTTTTGTGAGGAAGTAAATCCATTGATTTAAGTCCAGATTTGGGTTCCACAAAGAAATATAACTAGGATTACACCATGAGGGTAATGAGCTTAACTTGAATCTATGAGGGTTTATGTGAGCCTTTGAGATATGACCACATATCCTAAAAGGTCACAGCAAAATTTCTGTAATAATTATACTTATAATAATCATCTCAAAGACTAGTAAAAATACCATAAATGGGTACAAAATCTGAATTAACTCAGAATCTAATGGGTAAACATGTAAAATGAATTACACCATTAGATTCCTCATGGTAAAATGCACATATTTCCTTTTTATGGCATATCTGAAAAGTCAATAATTACTGAAGTATAAGTAATAATACCTTAAAAAACTTATAAAACCTTATTTAACTCAGACACCAATCAAACAACATGTGAAATGAATTTTACAATTGTATTCTCCATAAAGGTTCACATATAAAACAATTATAAAGCTATTCTCTAAAGTCAATACTTAAGGAATTAAGCTGAATATATGCACTTTTTTGGTCAATGAAAATATTCATGGTTTTTAGCTAATATCTCTTGAAATATACAATATAGGTAGATAAACTAAAAATAAAGGCACCATGTAATTACTATAAGAACACAGATAAAAGCTTTATTTCACAAGCTATAAACAAGGTTAAAACTTGTAATGGATTATTGAATAAAATCAATGGAGCTGTTGACCACTTTGTTGTGAAAGTAGTCCAAACTTAAAAGACAGTAGACAGTAAGACTCTACTAGTTCATATGTGAATAATGATGTAATTTTTACTATAATATTCAAGGTATAACCCCTTGAAATCATGGTTTGAAGTTTAAAATATTAAATTTCAGCAGAAAAGATGAGTTACAAGGAAAATAATCAAAAATAGAGTTTTGATGATGTAATGAAATGCTCTTGGGCGTTTAATAAGAACATTAAAATCTATCAGAATCTACTATTTTAATAACTGTAGCGTATATAACCTAAAAGTTATTAATGATCAAAGCTTAAGCTTAAATTTGATCATTTATGATCACGCACTGTAATCTTATTTTAAGTTTACCAGTCACATAAGTGATAGAACTGGTTAATACTATTATATTATAATTAATAATAATACAATACACAAATTTTAGGCTTTTTCCAAGCCTATGATGTCATCAAACCTAGAGCTATAGTGATAACTCTAAATAATGGCATAATAATGAGATAAGATGGGTTGATCATGACGTAATGATCACTAAACCTTAAAATACTGATCATTTCCAGTGGTTACCATCATTAAACAGCTACCAGAAGCCTACTGGACTCTAGAAGGGAGGTATTTACTATAAATAAAGTTATTTTTACTTTATTTTCCCCTAAGACGCATCAAAACATTAAAACAATTAGTTCAAAGGTAAAATATTTATTCTATATATATAAATCTCTTATATTATTATAGACCAAATATAATCTTTATTATAATCATCATTTTTGACGTGTTTACTTCAATTGTTCTGCTGTTTTGTTATAAGTCTCTGAAAAATCTCAAATCAACGTAAAATCAAGAAAATTTGTAATTTCACTTATTTTTAATTGTAAATAAAATTTGAATAAGTTGTATTTATATTATTTGGAATAATGTTATTCAATATCATTCTACTAAGTGTTAAAAGTAGGTTATTTTCTCTTTATTATTGCTTTTTAATAATTCTTCAATTAATATAAATAGTATTTATTTTAATTTATCACTTTAATATTAGTAATATTATTGTTATTAATTGTTTTTTATTGATGAAAAAAACAATTTTTTATGCCTTTATTATTTGTTGGTAACAATACCAAAGTGCCTTTAAATTTATTAATTATTATATATTGATATACTTATTTATTATATTATTTTATTTATTCAATAACATGATTATTTTTATGCCTTAATTATAATGATTCTTTATTATTACAACTATTTTTATCTTCTTTACTTTATTTTTAAGGAAATTCAGATTACAATAAGTAAAATATGAGTTATTTTTACTTATTGTTTCATAGTCAAACCTTACATTTGGGGGCCTGGCCATGATATTTACTTTAAAGACCTTTAAGAAGATTGTAATTGGGTTTATCAAATAATCAATTATGATTATAATCATAAAATTATATAATAATCTTATATTTATTGATTTTAAAAGCTATTGAGGCATTTGGAAAGCAATTTTACTGTCTTACACATGGTTTTTCACATCCTTAGACTTGCAAGAACTTCCTTTGAGTGACTCTAGTGGTTGAAAGAGATATTTTATAAATTAAAAATAATTCTATATTATAAATTAATTTCATAATGGAATCATATTCATTTTTATTTTATTCTTCAAAAATATAAACATAAAAATAATATAAAATATTAAAAAACAAATAAAAAAAGTTATTTTTATTCATTTTTTTCATTTCTTTATTCATTTCATTTATTCCAAGATATGAAAGCAATTTTCCATGGAAAATTTCCATATCTTACTAAAAATAACACTTCTTATAAAAGACTTATATTCATTTGTCTTTTTCAGTGTTTGAAGATAATCCAACAGAGGATAACAAAGCCACTGTTGAAAGTTGGTGGAAGAAACTTGCCCAAGTTCTCTGACACCAATTGTAACTAAAAAAAGAAAGCTAAGAAATTAGACTTTCCAGGACCCACTATTCAGGACTCTGAAGGTGAGTACCTCCTTTATAAATTTCCATAAGAATAATTCTTGTCCTGAAATCTTCTTATTTCTTATTCCTAAAATTATGACTACCAGAAGAGGCTGCCAATACTCCATCCAATCAGATGGAGCTGGACTCAGAGGTAGAATTGATCCCTCAAAAGGGAAAAGAAAGGGCATTATCCCCAGTGGAGCAGAATCCACACAAGTAAGTGCCTTATCCCAAAGGCAAGTCCCAGAAATGCCTATGATATATGAAACAAAGTCAGAACTAAGTATGAGTAACTCAAACAGGTACCAATCACATTCAGAGGGCTCAGATAGACATTTAAATGAGCCAATACAGGCAGTACTACACAGTGTACAAGGACAAGGACTGGGAAATGTTGCCACAAATACACCAAGGAGTGATGAACTCCTGGAATATCCTCAAAAAATTCCTCAAAGAGGAGGAAATAGTGAGATACTCCAATGGATGGAATCCACTATCATCCAAACCTCAAATCAAAAAGATCAAGGAGTACCATGCCAAAAAGAAGGAGGCAACCAAGGAAGAAGCCCCGAGCCAGCCCACTTCCCCAGGAAGGGAAGAAGAACAAGAAAAAGAACTGGAGAAAACAATATTCCCCAAGCTACAAGATTCCAAAAATCCAAAAATATGCCATGGATAATGTCCTCAACATGGCCAGAACCTTGATGGAATTCAAGGATAAGGAGGAGCAAATCATGAGACAACCTCATTTCCCAAAGAAATAACCTTGTACCCAGATGTTGTAAATACTTTAACATGAATTAAAAATAGTATTTTACCTCTAAAAGAAATTAAAAATAGTTTATTATCATTACAAGAAATAAACAATAATTTATCTTCTTTAACAAAGATTGTTGTACAAAACTAAAAAGAAATTGGCAACATTAAATTTATTGTTGAAAATAACAAATCAAAGGTTTTAAGTGACAATACTCAAATATTGATACAAGGACAACAAGAATTGTATAGATACACAAAAGATATCAAAGATAAAACTTTGACAATCAATTATGACGTGAGTATTGATAATCTTTTAGAACAATTGTACAAATCAAGTATTTCTGTAGAAAGATTTGAAGAAAAGACTTCATCACACCAAAAATTACTTTTAGACCATGTGGAAAAAAGGGATGAAGCAATAATGCATCTGAAAGATGATATTCAAAGTGAAATAAGGCTTATTACTGAAAAAATGGATAGAATTAATGAGGCTGACTCAAATATTCCAAAGTTATCAACTCCATTTTCTCACATAAGAAGCCCTGTTAGACCAAAAGAGGAATCAACAAATCCATTCATAATAGAATTGAGTCATCAAGACAATAACCAAATCTTAATGAAGGAAGCACCTCAATTAAAAGAATGGCCAAAATTTATAGGAGAAGGTGAATATGACCATATGTCATTTATTAAAACAATTGACATGTTACAAGAAGATTATTTCATACCAGATGAATTGATAACTGCCAGATTACACTCACTATTTAAAAAATATGAAAAAAGATGGTATTATGGCATAAGGCAAACAAATGACAAAAATACCTGGTCTTGGTGGAAGCAAGAAATAATCACCAAGTGGGCTAATGATGCCTAGAGGTACAAAATAGAAAATGCATTTGAAAACTCCTTCTTTGACCCAGACAAAGATAAACCTTTGACTTGGCTCTTAAAACAAGTGGAAAGATCAAATGAACTATACCCAGAAATTTCACAAAAAATGGTACACATGAAAATACTTAGGAAATTTGGAGGAGAATTGGAACATGCCTTGAGAGGCAGGTTTATAGACCATGCTCCACAGAAGATTATATCAATGCACTAGAAGACATAGTGACAAGGACAAAAATTGACAGAACTCAGAAAAAATTGGACATCAAAAGTCCAAATAAGCCATTTATCAAAAAAGATAAATCAAAAGAAGCTTTCAAGCCCAATACATCCAACAGTAATGAGCAAAGAAATTGCCACAAATGTGGAGGTATTGGACACTTAGCCAATAATTGCCTTAAAAAAGAAAAAATCAATGAAATTGTGTAAACAGAGGACCACAATGATAAAGAAGAAGAATCTGATTCTGAAAGGGACACTGAAGAATCAGAAACTTTTGAAAGTGATGAAATTAATATAATCAATTCACAAATTCATAATATTGATTTGATATATGAAGTACTGGATGTCAATTGAAACTTACCACAAGCTGGAACATCTGATACAAACCTCACAAATATACAAGATGCTAAATTGTATAGAGTCAAACCAGCAAAAGGGATGGGATATACAGCTGGAAAATGAAGTATAAGTATTTTCATGGTGGGAAACCAAGACACAAAAGTGAACTTGGATACAGGAGCATATTGTACCTGTGTTGGTAAAAGTTATTTGAAAACAATTGTACCAGATTGGGAAGAAAAACTTATACCAATACAAGGAGTCAAATTTAGTAGTGCAAGTGAGAGCATGAAGCCCCTTGGAATAATTGACTTAACACTCAATTTTCCTCATCCTTCACAATGTATCAGATTGAAAGTAGAATTTGTAGTAATGGACAACTGAACTAGTAACCATTTTAAACTTGGAAATGACTACTTATCAATTTATGGCATAGATATCTCTAACCAAAAAGATAGATATTTTACCATAGGAGAAAATAAGAGAAAATAATTTGGCTTTTTCAATAACAAAAGACAAATTACAGTTGTCAAGAATGAAGAAAAAGACCCAGAAATGGATTTTTTCATAACTGAACAGCTAAGAGAGGCAGAATTCAATCATGAATTGACTGTAAAAATGGAATAAAAATTGATTGAACTCTTATTTAAATATAAAAATTCCTTTGCAACTGAAAAGGAACCACTAGGTGCCATAATTGTACATTAGGTAGACATAATCCTCAATGTAGAACAGCCTTATCCACCTCTATTAAGAAGACAAGCTTATCCAGCCAGCCCAAGACCTAGTGAAGCTTTAGAGGTACACATTAAAGAACTAATGGACCTTGGAGTATTAAGGAAAGTAGGACATAATGAACAGGTAGAGGTCACTACACCTGTCATTATAACCTGACATAATGGAAAATGAAGGATGGTAGGGGACTTTAGAGCTCTAAACAACTATACTATCTCTGACAGATATCCAATACCCAGAATGACATTAACATAATTATCTCAGGCTAAGCTCATCACAGCCATGGATGTTCTAAAGGAAATGTCTTAACAGAAAATTTCAAGAAACTATTAAGGATAATAGTACACTGTGGAATATTTGAATATCTCAGAATGCCATTTGGTATATAAAATGCACCATCCCATTACCAAAGGATGATGAATACCATATTTCCTGAAGAATTATTGGAAGGATGGCTGATTATTTATATTGATGATATCATAGTTTTCTCAGAGACTTGGGACAGTTACCTATCAAGACTAGAAATATTCTTGCAAAAAATAGTCCAAGTAAACATGAAAATCTCTCTGAAAAAGTGTCATTTTGCATACAGTGAGCTGAAAGCACTAGGACATTTTGTATCTGGACTAAGCTTGGGCATATAAAAAACCAAAGTAGCAGCAGTACTATTGAAACCAATGCCCCAAACAAAGGAAGAAATTCAATCATTTCTAGGATTTTCTGGTTATTACAGACAACATATAAAAGATTTTTCAAGAATTGCTAAAACATTGTATAAGCTCCGTTTCCAACAGACAGTCTATGGAATGACTTAAGAAAGATTTAAATTATATGAAGAATTGAAAAATTCCTTAACAAATGCCCCATTTCTTCTAATGCCAGATTGGAAGCTACCCTTTGAGCTAGACATTTATGCTTGTGGAGAAGGACTAGGTGCTTCACTACACCAGACAAAAATCATCAATTAAAAATCTGTTGAAGGACCAATTTGCTTCATTTCAAGACAAATAAAGCCAACAGAAGAAAGGTATGGAGCAAGACAAATGGAATGCCTCTGCTTAGTGTGGGCTTTTGAAAAGTTACACTATAATTTAGATGGGACAGTGTTTGATGTAATTACAGATTGCAATGCTGTAAAATCTTTACTTAACATGAAAACCCAAAATAGACATATGTTAAGATGGCAAATTGCCCTCCAAGAATATAGAGGAAATATGACTATAGTTCATAAATATGGTAACATGTATAAAATACAGATGGTCTTAGCAGATAGGCTCTGGCAAATACACCTGAAAATCCAGCATGGGTACCACAGGAAGAGCACCATATAGAAGGCATATGTGTAACAGATAAAGGCACAGAATTCTTTAACCAAGTTGAAGAAAGCTATGAAATGGATGAAAACTGCCATATCTTATGCCATCCTCTAATGAAAGACTGTAAAGACCCATCACTTTCATCAAAACTAGATGAAACATGGAAAAAGGCATATGATGAAGGAATATTCCACCTCCTTGATGGAATCCTTTACCATAGAGCTAAACATACATGTTTTATGGCTTTCAAAGATAAAACTCTAATAAACATCATACTACATGGATGACATGATAGTGTTGCAGCTGGACATCTCTCAGAAGACAGAACACTAGAGAGGGTAAAAACCTGCTCTTGGTGGCCAAATTGGAATAAAGATGTTGCAGAATACTTCCAAACCTGTAACAGATTCCAAAAAGAAAACAGAGCCAGAGGTAAGGAATTTGTAATTATTATCCAAATTCAAAAACCAAAATCCCCTTGGGAAATGGATCATATGGATTGGGTAACAGCATTACCTCCAGGAGGAGACAGAAGCTACAATGCTTGCCTAGTATTAGTTGACAAATACAGCAAAACCCCAATGTTTTTACCATGTCACAAGGATGATACAGCTATGAACACAGCCATAATGATATGTAATAAAGTTATTAGCCACACAGGCTTACTACAAAACATCATAAGTGATAGATACCCAAAATTCACTTCAGCATTATGAACAAACCTCCATACCCTGTTTGGAATGAAACTATCATTCTCAACAGCTTACCACCCCCAAACTGATGGTCTAGCAGAAAGAATGATACAGACATTAGAAGACATGATCAGAAGATTCTGTGCTTATGGCCTAGAAGTCAAAGATTCAGATGGTTTTACCCATGATTGGTGTAAATTAATACCAGCTCTTGAACTGGAATATAAAAAATCAATACATTCTTCAACTGGAAAGACACCTGAAATTCTAGAAAAAGGCTGGAATCCAAGACTCCCTTATGATACCCTCAAAAAGGTGTCAGTGGGAATACACCCAACAGCAAGTAGCTTCAAGTTAATGCTTGACAAAGCAAGAAACCATGCAAACAGATGTATGCAAGATTCTTTCAAGTATGTAAAATAAAGATGGGATAAAAGTAATAAACCACCTGACTTCAAAATAGGAGACTTGGTCCTAGTGGCAACTCTAAATTTCAATAATATAAAAGGCCCAAACAAATTGGAAGATTCCTTTGCAGGACCATTTATGATAAAGGCACTACATGGACCTAATGCTGTGCAATTAGAGCTCACAGGTGAACTAATGAACCAACACCCAACTTTCCCTGTAATTCTGATAAAACCTTACAGCCCAAGTGACAAGGAATTATTTCCACTAAGAAAAAAAAACCCACTTGCAATACCCCCTTTAGAGGAAGGATAAGGAAAGAAAACTGTAAAAGTCCTTAAAGAAAGAAGGACAAGAAACAAAAAAGAAAGGGAATACCTTGTAAGGTATAGAAATCCAACTCAAGTAGATGAATGGCTACTTGAGAGGGATATGACAAATGCTGATAAGCTATTAAGAAGCTTCAGACATGAAAGAAAGCCTAAAGAATAGAAAAATTAAGCATTATTGAGCTTCAATACTAACAAAGTCTATTGAAGAGGTAGGACAGTGGATGATACCCTAATTAGCTAAATCAGATTTTGGTACAATCTCCTTTGGTGGTAGGGAATGTGATCCTTTGAGATATGATCACATATCCAAAAAGGTCACAGCAAAACTTCTGTAATAATTATATTTATAATAATTATCTCAAAGACTAGTAAAAATACCATAAATAGGTAAAAAATCTAAATTAACGCAGAATCTAATTATTAAAAATGTGAACTAAATTACCCCATTAAATTCCTCATGGTAAAATACACATATGTCCTTTTTATGGCATATATGAAAAGTCAATAATTACTGAAATATAAGTAATAATACCTTAAAAAGGTATAAAACCTTATTTAACTCAGAAACCAATCAAACAAAATGTGAAATGAGTTTTACCATTGGGCTCTCCATAAAAATTCACATAAAACAATTATAAAGCTATTATCTAAAGTCAATACTTAAGGAATTAAGCTGAATATATGCACTTTTTTGGTCAATGCATATATTCATAGTTTTAGGTTAATATCTCTTGAAATATACAAGATAGGGAGATAAAAAAAGTCACCATTTAATTACTGTAAGAACACAGATATGAAATTTATTTCACAAGTTATAAACAAGGTTAAAACTTGTAATGTATTATTGAATAAAATCAATGGAGCTGTTGACCACTTTGTTGTCAAAGTGGTCCAAGCTTGAGAAAAAGTAGACGGGCAGATTCCAATAGTTCATACGTGAATAATGATGTAACTTTTACTATAATATTCAAGGTATAACCCCTTGAAATCATGGTTTGAAGTTTAAAATATTAAATTTCAACAGAAAAGATGAGTTACAAGAAAAATAATCAAAAATAGAGTTTTGATGATTTAATGAAATTCTCTTGGAATTTTAATATGAACATTCCAAGATATCAGAATCACCTCTCAGAATAGCTTTAGCATGTATAACTTAAAAGCTATTAATGATCAAAATTGAAGCTTAAATTTGATCATTTATGATCACTCACTGTAATCTTATTTTAAGCTTAACAGTCATATAAGTGATAAAACCTGTGAGCAATATTAGATTATCATTAATACTAATACAATCCACAAATTTTAGGCTTCTGCAAAGCTTATGATGTCATTAAGTTTAGAGTTATAGTGATAACTCTAAATAATGGCGTAATAATGAGATAAGATGGTTTGATCATGACGTAATCATCACTAAAACTTAAAATACTGATCATTTCCAGTGGATACCATCATTAAACAACTACTAGAAGCCTACTGGACTCTATAAGGGAGGCATTTACTATAAATAGAGCTCTTTTTACTCTATTTTCCCCTAAGATGCATCAAAACATTAAAACAATTAAATCAAAGGTAAAATCTTTATTCTATATATATAAATCTCTTATATTATTATAGACCAAAGATAATCTTTATTATACTCATCATTTTTGATGTGATTACTTCAATTGTTCTGCTGTTTTTTGATAATTCTCTTAAATATCTCAAATTCACGTAAAATCAAGAAAATTTGTAATTTCACTTATTTTTAATAGTAGATACAATTTAAATAAGTTTTATTTATATTATTTGGCGTAAAATTATTCAATATTCTTATACTAAGTATTGAAAGTAGGTTATTTTCTCTTTATCATTGCTTTTAATAATTCTTTAATTAATATAAATAGTATTTATATTAATTTATGACTTTAATATTAGTAATATTATTCTTATCAATTGTATTTTATTAATGAAGAACCAGTTTTTTACACCTTTACTATTTGTTGGTAACAATAATAAAGTGCCTTTAAATTTATTAATTATTATATATTAACATATTTATTTATTATATTATTTTATTCATTCAATAATATAATTATTTTTATGCCTTAATTATAATAATTCTCTATTATTATAATTATTTTTATCTTATTTACTTTATTTAAAAGGAAATTCAGAGTACAATCAGTACAATATTAGTAATTTTTACTTATTGCTTCATAGTTGAACCTTACGGTTGATATGGAAAATATTTAAACATTTTATCCTTGATACCACATCAAATATTTGTGTAAATTCTTGTGTTTTTTGAATTTTTATGCCAAGATAATAAGATTATGAAAAATCCCATATTAAATGGACACCAAAATTTGGGTCTTGAACCTTTTCAGAACTCAAAATTACTTTATTTATACATAGAGTATTATTACACCCATAGTAAATTTCAGTATTGAAGGGAAGGAGGACATATGAAATGAAAGAGAGCCAGTGTATCCAGATTCTGAGGCCTCTGGGGGGTAGACAGCTCTAGAGCTTTCATTAATGATTGATCCTGTTTTAATAAGCCAATTAAAACTCTTTGGTAAATTCTTTACTAAGGCTAAGTCCCATTAAATCATAAGAAAATGGAAGATAAGATGCTATTTGACATTCCAAGAAGGTAATGGGCATTTTTGACTCCATTAGCCATGTCAGTTATTTATCATTTACCATGGATGGACCCATAAGGATTAGCTAAAGCCCTTTTTGGAATATTATTTATAGAATTACCTCATGGAAATCAGTGTTTACCATACTAATTGTATGAAACACATAAGAAATGATGTAAAACTTCTAAGAATAATTAACTGTAAAATTCTCAACGAATATATCTGAATATTTCAAGAATAATGATTATAGTTCATATAAAAACCAAAAAAAAGAAGCATCATTCATTAATCTCAGCTCAAAGTTTTACTTATAGTCAATGTTTTATTATTCCATGTGAAACACTGTATCTCCAAAATTCCACATAAATTACAGCTTGTCATAGAGTTTCCAATAAAAATGATAAAATTGAAAGAAAATAGGTTTTTTTGTAAGAAGAAGAATATCTACTTTGGTAACTGCATTATTTATTAACCATAAATGGGTTAGTATCCATTTGAAATCACTTAATTAAGTTATTGTGATTATTCTACATGACAACAAGTGATGTGGCCATGGATCCAAATAAGGTTAGTTGGTTCTCATAAATTAGCTTTTCATTTTACTCTCTTTCATGTACTGTGAATTTATGTAGACTTAAATAAATCCTGATATCCCTGTTTTTTCCAATATTAATCCCATAATCACTTCAATTTTATGAGTTTATACTAGTATATCACTACAAAGTATAATAAAGGAATTATGAAATATCTTGAATACTTTCAAATAACTGAAAGAAATTAAAAAAAAGAAAATTACTTTTAGCCTTAATAGTAGCTTAATTCTTAAAGTTTATATTACTCAAGCTTCTAATTAATGTCTGAAAATCCACAAGTACACTTTTTAATATTAACAAAGAGAATTTGATTATTCAATTCTAAATGTTTCCAGTGAATCACAATATTCTTCTTTGGCTTCATTTATTCATAATATTGTATAATTTCTTGGACCTATAATAATTTGTTTGGATCAATTTTCTAAATAGTAAGTCTAAAAATTCTTTTATACTCAGTTTTTTTTGAAACTCTTTATAGAAAGAGTTTTTTAAAATATTAAAATTCCAGAATTATATTGTGAAATATTTTTCAGTCCATGTATATTTACTGTGTCATGAGAAATATGTTCTCAGTATTATTAACTCTAGTAGAGCAATAATACCCTTAACTTAATATTTTTGGTAACATATTTTGGTATAGCACTATCTTTGATAGAGCTATTAAAGAATCTGGGTTATAATTTAAGCAAAAACATTTTAGCATTTTTGGTTAAAATCTTATAGTTAGCATTTTAAAATTATTTTAAATTTAATCTTGTGGTTTTAATAATTTTATCCTTATTAAATTTATTTTGAGGACATTCATAGTAAGGTAGTATTATTTGATTAGTTGTTTCATAGAAAAACATTTTAAGATTTTTTGGCTTTTTTTTCAGACAATGGTAGTGATTTTGATTTATATTTATCCTCTTTTTCCATTCTTTTATTTGTCTGGTTAATCCATAAGTATATCATAAAGCTTCTTCCAATCCTGTTGATCTGGATGGAGATTTCCAATTACCCTGTTTGTACATTGAAAAAACTGTTTATCTTTATTTATATTTTATTATTCCTTATTGAGCTTTTCTCCCTTTCTTTTTTTAATTCCTCTTTCTTCTTTTGAAGCTTACTGACTTAATTGTTTGGTGGAAATTCTCCATTTGTGAAGAACTTTTTCCAATTTGGAAATTAATCATTGAGCTACCACCTAATTACTAATTTATTTCTTGGATCCTATATTAGAAAATTACAATTTATAACTGATTTTCAATCTCAACTTAGATAATAGAGTCTTACTGGTGACATTGAGAAATTTTGAGCTGGTAAATAGGGAAAATTTACTTTTGAGATTACTGCTAAATTCATTTTTTGGTTGATTTTCCTTGTGAGGTTTGGATATGAAACTTTTATTGAAAATAGAATACTTGCCCTCATGAATTTTCTTAAGGTAAAGTTAGGCAAGAATAGTAATTTTATGATTTTTAAGAGAAAAAATGCCAAAATTATTCCTTTAAAAATTTTTGGTAGGAATAAATAATATTATAAAGATTTATTTTTTCACAAAAGATAAAAATTTATCCAATATACTCTAAAAGAGATATTTAGGGCTACAAAGAAAATTTCTTCAATAGAAATTCAACTTAAAATTAATTTATAAAATAACTGCAGGAAATTGATATTAGAACAGAGTCTCCAAAAAGAATATTAAAGAGACAAAAATCTCAAAAGTGACCGGAGTGGGTTTGGAAACAAGGTGACAAATCTAATAGTGATGAAAGATTCTTTAATTCACTTTTGGGCTAGCTCAAGGGTGAAAATTATTATGATAATTTTTTCAAGTTTTCAAAAGGCTATAATGATTCCAAATTGGTGGTTTGGATATTTTATCCATTGGTTTAACAGTGTTTAGACTAATTATAAAAGGAACATATTACAACATCAAGAGAACAGTGGGGCAAAGAAGACATTCTTTTTATAGACACCAATTCTATTACTCCAAAAGTAAAATTTACTCTCAAATCTTCAAGAAAACATTGAAAACAAAAAATACAATTATGGAATTATTTAACCCTGGTTAGGACCAAAAAAGGGTTAGTTTTAGCCATTTTAGTACCTTAAGCCAGCCATTGCTATGTTAATAATTGGTTCATATCCTTCAAAGAACTTGAGAATGTTTCTAAGAGAAAGTAAGCAAGCTTTATTTGTTCTTATTTTTTTTCAAAACTCAAGGGTAGCTTTACCCTCTTGGAAACAGTCAAAACATCCCTGGTTTTTATCAAAACCTCAGCATCAATTGAGTGAAAGAACCTGTGACTTAATTACAGGCCAAAATTGATTAACTTTTGTGTGAATTTTGACATCCCATTCCTGTAAGAAAGGGGTTTGGGAGATTCTGGCACCCTTGGAACCAAGATTCCTTTTTCCAACAAATTGAATCTTTCCAATTTATGTTTTCTTCAATTACTCATCAGGTACTATATTTAAAATTTACACAGGAAATTCAATTGAAAGTTACAGTACACGACTGCAATTATTAATACCAGATATGTGAATTTGAATTGACTCTTGTAATAAACATGCTCATTTTGAGATTTCAATTGAAAATACTTCAATTCTCCCCAACTTCTAAGCTACACACTATACCTTAATTTTAACACCAAGAATGATGGGTAAACAACATGTGGTGTGGATTGGGTTTAGGTTTTGAGTATTTTCATATTTTCATACAGAAAATACTAAAAACTTAACTTTAGCTTATTTAGAGGCAATTTATGGAGTTCTTACTGAGGTGACCCCACCTATTTTTCATGAGGAATACAATGGTGAAATAATGTGTCTATGCTTACTTATTGTAGAAAATGTTACAATAACCTTTATCAATGTTTTTCCCAAAAAATTGTTTATTTTTAATATTTTTACATTATTGGAATATAATGTAAATCTATTATTAAATTCTCATTATACCCTTTTTTACATTTGAAAATGAAAGTATCATTTTTGACTGCAGCTTTTCTTTTGTTTTTTTGTGGTCGTTTTGGTATATTAAAATACCTCCAATTCCTTACCAGGAATATTATTATTCATGATAAAAAATAATCAATTAATTATCCTTAAAATTATTCATGCACCACAGTAATAATCCATTACTTACTCATAATAATAATAAGTTCATTAATAGTCATAATATATCCATTGCTTAAGTATTAAAGACAATAATAAAAAAGATTCAAAAGAAGTGTTCCATTATTATATAGCCAGTTTAACATCAAAATATTTAATCATAATTATTTTTATATAGCTTTCAAAATTATTAAGCCACTAAAGACTCAAATTATCTCCATATATTAATAATGTGTTTATCTTTTAAGTCATGGTGACTAATTGGAAGAGTAGATACCAATAGGAAAATGTATTATTTTTTGAAAATTAACTTGGTTAATAGAAATAATTAAGGAGCTGTATGCCATGATTATTTTTAATGTTTTGATATTAATTCCCACAAAATATTACAATTAGCTCCTAATTTATTATTAAACTGATACAGAGGACCTGAAGATCAGCTTTCTATTTCATATTAATGGTATTTTTATGAGTTAAAAAAATTTCTTAATGTGATATAAGTGGTATTGAGAGGCTTAATATATAATTGTTGATCAAAATAAATTGATAATAATTGAATAATTCTATTTGTAAAGAATTATTTTATGTTTTTATAAATCTTTCTGTCTGCAATTTTAATTACTATCTGTTTAAAGAAAACTCAATGAACTTAGGATATATATTAATATGTGTGTAAGCTGCATTTTAAATAAATTATAATCCTAATTATTTGGACTGGCTTGGTCTCTATAGTTCTGGTTTTTTTATACTCATTTTTTAATTAAAGTAATATTAATTTTATTTAAACCTTCTCTATATCATACTTAATATGACTCAAATAAGCTCCATCATAAATCCCAATGAATCTTCCAGTAAAATTTCGAACTCTTCACCAAAACATTACTTTTCAAACTCCAAAGTAAACCAAAGTCAAATATCACAATGTTATTTTTTCCAAGAAAAGAATGGATATCAGTTATTCTTAGTCAATTGATTCTCAAAGGGAATCAAACATCATTAAGGAACAAAGCAGAGCCTGGTGTCTCATTTTAAATAATTTCATAAAGAAATAGGGGCTCAAGAAATTTCAGCAAAGAACACTTATGTATGCAGTAATTTATCAAACACCCATGGAAGCATAATCAAAATTATGAATGTTCACTTACATAATCATTTCAATGATAATCTAGTTAGCTTCATAATTCAATAAAAACAAAAATATTCTTTAGTTAAATACAATTCATTTCAAAAAATTATCCATACACTCAATAAGGACATTAATTTCATTTCTAAAAAAGCCCTTTCAAAATGAATCAAGAGAAGTATTTAAATGATAAAGAAAACATATTTAGCTTCATCAATTAACAAGCACTACTTTTCTCTTCTTCTACTGACATTAGGTCTGGTATAGGTGAAATTTCATATATTACTCTAACTGCTCATTACATATCATCTGATTGGAAACCATTCACAGAAACCATTAGATTTTCTAAGCTACCTGAATCTCATACTGGAAAAAACATATACACAAAGACAGTGGATATGGTTAATGAATTCTTCATTGAACACTCTGAAAGGCCAAGGGGATCAAAGTGTTATGCAACTCAAATAGATACCTCCAGCTATTCATACTCAGACACTGAAAGTGATATATAAAATTTTTCAAATGAATTTTCCAGTTTGTTTTCTCCATCATTTGGTAATAAAATAATTTCCATAACCTTAGATAATGCATCATCAAATAAATCATTTATGGATCTGGCTGTTAAAAGTGGTTTTCTGAAAGTTTTTGACTCTCATATTTGATGTTTTGCACATATTCTTAATTTGGCTGGGAAGTATTCCTTAAAGGAGCTTGATGGATAAATTGATAAGACTAAGAATGTGGTCTATTAAAGATGTCAATCAAACACCTCATGGGAACTATTCAAATGCATTTGTGAAAAAAATAAAGAACCGCCAAGATGTCCCACAGATAATAATGCTACTATATGGAACTCAAAATATTCAATTATATGTTCAGAATTGAATCATAAGAGCTCATTTGATGAATTTATATATCAATAGAATAAGTATCAACCCTGAAAACAGAAGAAGAATTACATTAAAAGCTCAATAAAAAAACTTCAGGAGTAAAAATCAGAAAACCATCTCCCATTCAATTGAGAAATATGACCTTCAAAATGATATTGTGCTTGTATTTCTCCCTTTTTGATTATATTTTTGAAATATGCATCTCACTTCATTTCTTTATAACTATTCAGGATGTAATTTATTAATATTACTGGAATTTTTTTCAACAAATATCTGATTTTTCAAAGGTTTTTTCCACTCAAACCAATGAAGTCCAAGATGATTCTTATCCATAACTTGGGTTAGTAATTCCCTGGTACCAATTAATTCTTGAAAAATGCCAAAAAAACCAAGAATGAAGTCTCAAGAGAATCCCCACTATTCAATGCAGCTGATAAAGCATATTCAAATCTTTAAAGTTATTAAAAAATTAGATCAAGTTCCTGTGCTATGTGTTTGATTCTTGATCCACAATTTGAAATTACATGGTTTACTCAGCATGATTTGTTGAAAGAATATGAGACAAACATAAATAATGAACCAATCAAATATAAGGATGAAGCACTCAAACATCTCAGACAATTATATTCTTAATATTCTCAAATCATCAAGTTTCTGAAACACCTCCAATAAAACCAAATCAATTTAATCCATTTGAAAAAAGAATGACAAAACAAAAAAGTGAAACTTATCAAATCCTTGAATATTTTAAAACTTATTCACCACATTATTCAATATCAATTCTGGAATGATGGAAGCACAACAAAACAAGTTTTCCAATATTATCCGAAATTGCAAGGGATTACCTTGGAATACCTGAAACCTCAGCACCTAGGGAATGTGTATTTTCATAAGCTAGGAGCTTGATTATTAAAAAAATCAAATAACTTTCATATGATTCTTTGGATTAAAATATGTGTTTAAAATCATGGTTAAGTAATGAGATTTATGAATGTATGAATTCTTGGTAGAATAATTGTAAATTAGTGAATTTTTTATTTTTTTATGTTAGATTTTTTTCTCTCTTGAAATTATATACCAGAAATTTAAATGATATAAAGATAATGAGAATTAAAATAATTTTTATAATTATATTTTTCAATTATAATGAGTTTTATATATCAGAAATTTATTCTTTGGAAAATGGATTTATTACAGCTGAAATAATAAAATATTTTTTTTATCAAATACTCACATTTTAATTTGTGAAATGAATCCTCTTTTTGCTTCACTTTCTATCTTTTAAGTTCATAATTCTCACAGATATATTGACTTAATGTATTTTGTTTTCATCAAATTATGATGTTGAGGAATAATTACTTTTATGTAATTTTGCTTGCATGATCATTTCAATCACATAACCTGGTTCTTTGTGATGTGTATTTCTTTTCAATTTCCTATGGCCCAGATTTTCATCTTTCATTTGTAATAACCATTACCTTACCCTAATCTACTCTAACATCATGGAATCATAATATTAAAGATTTTGAATTATATGCAATACATATAACAGGACTATCTAAATACTCATATAGAATATTGATTCTTGTAAATTTGGTCATATAATAAGTAAGATTTAATATATAAGAAATTGGAGTTAAGCTATATATATGGTTCTGGTAAGATCATGTAGGATTTTAGTATAAGAATATACATCCTCACCTGGTTTTATGAATTTATGTCCAAAACACATAGGTCTATGATAAGAAAACATAAATGACCTACTTTTTTGGGAAAAATTCCCATCTTACCTTTGAGGATTGTTTTGTTTCCTTTTGCCAATTTTTCTTTTCAACATGGGATGTCAAAATACCCAAATTGTTTCAAACTTTTCTTCTAATTGGCCAATTTCTTTTGAAAAAATTAATTTAAAGTATTCCCACTCATTAGATTAAATGATTTCATTTTATAAATAAAGTGTAGAATCTCAAGAATTAAAAAAACATAAGCCCATTCTTTTTGGGAGTGTTTTTGGGTGGGTCAATTGTATGCCCAAAAAGTGTTTTCTTATTTTTTTGTTCATATTTGTAAGTAAATTTAGAATTCTATTGATGAGATTAATGGAATTCAAAATGTAATTTATGGCATTAACAGTGCCATAAATGGAATCAAGAATTACATAACAGTGCCATAAATGGCACCACCAATGACATTTATGGCATTAACAATGCCATAAATTGTATTTTTCCCAATACAGGTTTTTTAGCTTAATTCTAATTCAAGAACACCTTTATGTGTTTTTACTAAAAACTTACTTGTTTTTACCAATAAATTAAAAAGACATCTAAGGGTATATGTGGGAAGCAAAAAACCTTAATTCATGATTTACCATGAGGACCTTGAATATGATATCAGAAGTAATAGGCAGACACAGTCATGAAATTGTAGGATTTTCTGAAAAATGTTTTTTAATTTTACCATTGGGTTATTAAATGAAACTCTGATTTATCCATTTCTAGAGGATCTTTTAACACTTTCAAGACCATTTTTGGCTGGTAATGGTATCAGATTGGAAAATTGGAACGATCAAGTTGAAAGTTTGAGCTGAAAGTAATCTGATGGAAGAAGATTTTGAATTCAAATCTTCTCACCAGGAGCTAAAGGATGTAATTTGGACCCACCTAGAGGTATGAAATTGTGCAATATTTCCAAAATAACTATCAGCAAAAAAACAAATTAAGAAAACAAGCAAATACCAGAAGATAAAAATAAAATCAATGTCAAATATCTCAAACATAAGCAAGTTCAAGTGATATAAGATCCAAATAGAGAGGTTTTCATAGTTGATGTTTAAAAGGAATATCAAGCTACTCACCTCAATGAAAAAGGTTTACAAACATAAAAATTTAATCAATCATAAACTAGGAAAGAGAACATTACCAGAAAGGCTCTAGATGAAATAAGAGGAACACTTTAAACTGTAAAACTGTAGGAAACCAACCTTAACTTACATAATAGTTTGAAATTGGAAGAATAATGTATCCATGAACAATTCCACTGATGTTACAGGGGGACCAGTATGCAAAAGGTTATTTGGCCCAAAAATATCATGTGAAAAATTCATGAAGATATGAAAAGAAAAGAAACTATTTCAAAATGAAAAAATGCTAACTCTGAAATTTTCAGGCAATTTTCAGCTTCCATATTTTCCAAAACAAAGCATAACATATCACAAAAAGATCTCTTGAGAAAATAGAAGGAAGGAAAATATCCATAAGATGGAAAATATTTTAATCAAAAAGAAGAATTAATTAACCAAGAGTCAGAGATTTCCTTGAAAAAGGGCTGTGGAGAAAAAAAACAATCAATTCAACCAGAAATCAAGGAGCCAAACCTTGTCAAAATCAAGAAGGATAGAAAAAAGAAGAATAAAGTTATAAAATAGTCTAAAATACCATTAATTTTGAATTAAAAAAGTCTGAGGCAAAATCACCAGTCTATGTTAGAGTATGCTGTGAATAATACCTTTTCATAGCAATAATGGAGCCAGAGTTAGCACACAACATCATCCCTGCAGAAGTGGCTATATGTATTGAAATGAAAAAGAAGGGGAATAAGAATTAAAAATTTCAATAAAATCATCAAGGTATGTACCAGTTTCAGATGTCTTTATAAATAGATTAAATAGTATACTAAAAACTCAGTTTCATAGGACGCTCAACTCATATTATATTGATAAAATACTTCTGTGAATACTTTCATTGAATTCAAAAATGGCATATTATACCTGCAAGTTACAGAAGAAGTGAAATAAGTCACTTCAGATTACATATTTATTTTCTTGTCAAATATTATTCAGAATAATCATTCCAAACTCATAATTTGTAAATTTTCAAGAAATAAACCCCTACAACTTTTACTGAAACATCTGTAGAATATGTCTTAGAAGATACCCATTCAATAAAATAATTAAGAAATAACTTTAAGCATTATGACTTATGAATAGTGGATATTAATTAATTTTCCTCCAAAAATGGAACAGTGACTTAAAAATATGTAAGATACAGGAGAAAATTCTTTTTCCAAAAATGATAATGGAAAGTAGTAAAAATAATTGAATATTAAACATGGTTTAGGAAATCCTCTGGTGTGTTATTAGGATGAGGAAGTAACTTGAGCAGGAAATCACAGGTGACTAGTTTTGAATCTCTAGTAAGTCCTGTAACCAAGTGTTACAAGGTGTATTGCCTTACCCTGCTAAATATACTCAACAAATGTTTTCTTGGAGGTCACAAACCAAAAACCCAATTAGTAAGTGGCTTCAAAACTAAAAACATTATGTAGAAGCCTCTAATCAGACCTATTCAATAAATAGGAATTTACGATTTATTAATAGGTCAGTAATACATTAGCTCTAAGAAGTTTAGAAAAACAATTGTTTGTAAATCTTGGTGAGTCCTTTGTTAATGTGAGAAATATTGAGAAGTTTAGTTTTATGGATTTTTAATTATCTTATGAGGATTTGTTGAAGTTAATTCTTGATAATAGTGATTATTATATTTCTTTTAAGTGTTTTTCTGTTTTGAATGACTTTTCATGGTGTTAAGAAATAATGGAGGTAAGGACTCCTGGTGATGAATGGTAACTTAGAGGAGCTTTAGTGTTGGATAAGGGTAAGGTAATCTGTAGTATAGGTAAAAAATAGTTAATTATTCTTAATAATAAATAATACCTATGAGCTTTGCTACTGGGTAACTCTGAAATACTATACTTCCTCTGAGCTTAGCTACTGGGTAATTATAAATAATAAGATATGCTAGACCACCTTCTAGATAAGGGATGAATTATTATTTCTTCTCTTTTAGGATCTGGATTCACTAATGAAAAATTTGAAATTTGGAGGAGAGAGAAACTCTATTTATACCTTTTGGGAACTCAGGGGGGCTTCTAGAGAAGATCTCCTTTTCCACTTTATTTCTATTTGATTCTATCATATGACTGGATATTGGTTGCTGTTTTCCTTCAAGAAGGTCAGGTGATGTTCTTGACTGTTTATATTATTCCGTTTTTTCTTTTCATGAAAGGAATAATTTGTGGCTTTTTGTTTGGTTTACTTGTGAGCTATCCTGAATGAAGGTTTTTTGAAAAATCCTTTTTCATTTTTGAGGTTACTGGTTAGCTGTTTAATGTATGAAAGGGGGATTTTCACTGCATAAAGGGAAAAAGGTGTGATATTTAAGCTGACTGTTGAGCTTATGCAAGGTTTTTTCATTGAATGGAATATAGTTTATGTAATATTCCAGTGGTTGGACTGTTGGAGGGCTGTGCTTTATCTGTTTAATCCATGCAAGCAGTTTGTGCTTAATATAGTTTTCTTTTTCTGTCATGTTATCTTTGGGTAAATTTCTGATAGGCTTTACCTTTGTCTATTGAAAAATTCTGAGCAAATGCTGAATGTTAAAATGTCTTACATAAAGAATTTTTTCTGTGTATTTTTCCATTTGAGCTTCACTGTTGAACTTTGCTGCAAGGATGTTAAAGATGTGTAATTTTTCAAATTGGGTAATGTATGTTGTAACTAATCCTTATATGTATCTTTTGGTTCTACATATCCTTCCTATAACTATTTCATTAATTTTAAGCCATGATATCTGATTTGTGTGTGGAATGGTGTTATGTGTTGAGAATTTGATTGGGGGTGTAAAGATTTGTTTTTGGTAATTTTGAGTTTAAGCCATCTTTGTGTGAGGTTCCTGATTTTTTCCGAGTACTTTTGAGCTTGAGACTGGCCAAAAGAATGGTATGGCATACCACAAAGGGAAAAAATTTCCAGCTCATAATTAGGAAACAAATATTATACAGAATAATTACCCAATGTCACTCCATAAAGTACTTTCTCCGGAGCTTCAGCGCACAAAGATAAATACCCCAACCCTTCACTCATGAAAAATACCTCAACTGAACATAAACCAATATTTGAAGCTAATCATAATGGTACTGAAGGTAAATCTAAAAATTATTTCACATCTTTTGGTAATAAATATATGGTTCTGGGAAACCCACATGAGCCCTGACCTGTTTTTACCAGTTTATGGCAAAACATGTAAGCTTTTGGTCAAAATACATACGTGGCCAATTTGTTTGAAAAATCTTCTTGAGACCAGGATTTGATAGCATTTTAACTTTTTTTGCTATATTCTTGTATTGGTGGGATTTTAAGAGACCCAAATTATTTCCCCATTTGTTGGTCAAAATCTCTCCCAGTTGGCCAAATAATTTCAAAAATTCATGGAATAGTTTCCAGCTTATCAATTTTCCTAAGTTTTCTCAAAACAAATATAAAATCTTGAGAAAAATAAACCAGAAGCCCATACTTTAGAGATTTTTTCAGAAGGTAGACCTGCATGCCAAAGAAGTCATTTTTTAAATATATTTGAATGGCTAGAAAATGACCATATGTAAGCTTAAAAGTTCCATATTTCATCATGAAAATGATGAAAAACTGACTCAGGAGGATTAAAAAATAAATAATACTTAGAAGGGGAAGAAAACTTTCATATAAAAAAATCCAAAAATTAATTTCAATCTGAATCAGCCTCTAAAAAAAGTGGAGTTTCTGTTACAGGAAGCAGAAAGGATGGATGAGTACAACAAGATTTCCGTCTTGATTTTTTTCCAACCCCAGGGATTGTGGTTGAGCATGAAATTCCCAATTTACAATGATTGGGGGACAGGGAAATCTTTAGAAATGAGAATATTCAAGGGGTAAATCCTAAAAGCTACCCAAAAACCAGATCAAAGTTTGTGGATGATTATTTTTATCCCAGAAATATTTGACTGTGGAATAAAAAACTTGGTTTGTGATACTTATTTGCAATTCAATCCCCATATCAGGAACTTATTGGAACTTGATCTGTAGAGCCTTTCAAGAATATTCATACCACTCAACTCTTTCAAAATAATATATTTCTCATGGAACCAAGTTATTCATGGCTTCATAGAGGCCTTAGGGTTTGGAATTTCTTCAACCAAGTTACCCCCAAAATGATCAAATTGATGTTGTGTCTTTTGAATGTGATAAGAAACTGTTCTACAACCACAGCTTACATCAATCTGAAAATTGATTGACTTGAAATTCTATTTCAAAATGAATTGTTGAAAGGTTCCCTGAGTCAGTCATCCAATAAAAATAGCTTAAAAAATAAATCAATTTTCCAAAATCCAAGAAAAACTCAATTAAAATGAATATCAAAACTCAAAAAAAATGTTTTATAAGTTCTCACTTGTGTAATATTTTCTTCTGCAATGCTAACATTTTAAATCAATTTAATCATAAATCTCAAAAGTGGCTTCAGGCTTTTGAGACTTTCTTTCTGAGGTTCTTCTTCTCTTGAGAAACCTTATGGACATTATTATTTCAACTACTGAACTTTTATTTTCATTAAAACGGTTTTATGTGGGTAGTTATTCTTTTAATAATGATTCCTCAGAAACTTTAAATTCTTAAGATAAATTCACTTTCAAAAATTTGAGAATCACCAATTAACTATGATATTGAAGTTTCTGTGCCATTGAATTTAGATGAAGTTCTTCCTCTTCCCTTGGAATGACTTTCATTTAATAGAAACTGTGAATGATCTCTTTGAAAAATCTTTCGCACCTTGAGGTCTTCCACAGCTATTTTTGCATTAAAGTAAATTGTCATAGCAATCCTGGTCCTCTTCACTCTCCTAAATTTGATCCAAAGGTACCCTTTTAATTGAACCATGTTGAAATGTTGAATAATTGACATAATTTCTGCCATTGGTCTTTAAAAAAGGTCCTCACCAATTTCTTGAGATATTGCTTTAATTTTATTATTTTCTTCTTCCACAAAACTTTGATGGTCTCTGTGATAGCTATTTTGGGGATAATATTACAAATAAAACAAGTGAATTTTACAAAAGATATATGAAATTGATCATCAAAAACTCTTAAAGGTAAATTCAAATTCAGCTGTGGAAGTAATCCTGGTAACTGAAGTGTTTGACACTTAGAAGATTCCTAATTGGTCTTGTTCTTCCAAGGTATTCCTTGAGTGCTACTGTATATATGATCTAACTTATTATTAGAGGTATTTTTTCTTTTTCAAATTCTCAAATGATATCCAAAGGGCCTAATGAGAGACCTTTTTGCTGAGATAACAGATCTTACAAAAAGAATTCTTGACATGCACTATTATTTATTTGGAGATTCTTCTGATAATTTCAATATATCGCTTCTTGAAATCCATTTAAGGGCTCTAAAAACATTCAGGAGAGTACCAGTGGATGGGAACACTCAAAATTTGAGGTGGAATTCACCCCCAAGTGACAACGGCTTTTGGCCCAGGATGAAATGAAATACTCCTTTAGAGGAATCCGGGTTTTTCCAAATATTGCATTCATTCATGACTTTTATTTTTTTTTAAATTTCTTCCAGCTTTCTTTGGAAGTTCTTTTATTTAAGAAATACATAATCTGGGTAATAAATCCCAAAAGCATTAATAGCCACATTAATTTGAAGAAAATTGAAGGGTCAAAGTGAGTTTCTTGATTGCCAAGTCCCATGTTCAATTTTCTTCATTAAAGATGAAGGTATATCTTGATTGATGTTCCAAATCCATAATATGACCTTTTATTCTGGGAAGACTTTATGAAGATAATTTTGAAGGCCAAAGAATAATAAATGAAAATAAATGGAGGGGGAAATATTGATATTGTTGATAATCTTTTGGATATATTTCTGTAATTCCCAAGTATAGAAGATTTTTTTCATTATTCACTAAAAAAAACTCCATTAAATGGCTTATGAGTGGATCTTTAGCTACAATACACAAAAGCGGCATCCTGTACTTTTTCATTTTATAGGTAAAATCCATGAGACCAGCATTAGTGAATCCTTCAAGGACTTTTATAGCAAGTGGTTGAGTAAAAACCAATTATTCAATTTTTCCTTTTTTATCCCTTACAGAGTACAAAATGAATCTTTCTTGTTTAAGTGTTCCAAAAGAGAATAAATGAACCTTCTTCCTCAAAGAATGTCTCTCTTCATCTTCTTTACTTGTTGTAAACCTCTTAAAGTATTGCAGGCCTCTCAGTATTCCTCTTTCTTCATAATTGGGCCTTAATTTTCCTTTTTCATGAGCATTGATTCAGAAATATGTAAAATTTCGGATATTTATGGCTCATTTAATATTCTCAAAGCAGGATAATATATGATATTTTCAGTGGCATCATGACTATTTCCAATATTTTTGACTTGAAGAGTCCAAGAGGCTCATTTGTAATATTCTCCTTCATGAAGTGTAAAATTATATTCTTGCTTTCTTGAAGTAACTTATTTGAATTATTCTTTGTGGGAATTTGGGATCCCAGATCTATTACAGCCTATTTCAATCTTATTGTCAGTCATATTAGACCTCATGGTGGACACAGCATACTGCTTTTCCCTGGAAAAAATTTTAAGAATTATTCCAAGGAAGCTCAATGATCTGAAAGTCACCTTCAGTGGGGAGTTGAAGCATTTTTTAGGGAAAAATCTGAAAAAAATTGAAAAGAGTAATAAAGGAGTGAATTTGGGCTTATGGAAAGAGGAAATATCCTTTTGAAATATGAGAAAAGGGGGAATAAGACAAAGAAAAGTATCATTCACGTTTATATTTGATTGGAGAAGGAAGGTAAAAAAAATTAATGTGGTTTATTTTTGAGCTAAAGAATGGGGATACGTTTTTTTGGGGGAAAAAATAGAAAAATGATTTTGAGATGTTGTTTTGAAGAAAAACATTTGGTTGGGTTCAAAATATTTTGGAATATTCTATTGTATCTGGGTTTATGGGGGGGATTGGAAAAATAAACATAAAAGAATGGGTCAGGTGTTTTTTTGGGAAAAATACTTTTCTTGGGTAGTTCTGGAATTTTTTTATCCAATGATTTTCTCCTTGGTTTTTTTATTTTAAAGGTAATCAGTGTAAGGTTTGACTATGAAACAATAAGTAAAAATTACGAATATTTTACCTATTGTACTCTGAATGACATTATAAATAAAATAAATAAGATAAAAATAATTATTATAATTATGGCATAAAAAGAATTATATTATTAAATAAATATATCAATGTATGATAATTAATATATTTAAAAGCTCTTTATTATTGTTACAAACAAATAATAAAGGCATAAAAAATGGTTCTTTATTGATAAAAAACAATTAACAACTAAACTATTACCAATATTAAAGTTATTTATCAATATAAATACTATTTATATTAATCAAAGAATTATTAATAATAATAATAGAGAGAAATTATTATAATGAAAGGAAATAACCTACTTTTGACGCTGAATATAATAATTTTGGAAGCATTTACGCCTAATAATGGAAATACAACTTATTTAAATTTTCTTTACAAATAAAAATAAAAGAAAATTACAAATTTCCTTGATTTTACATGTAAATGTGATTTTTAAGAGATTTATAACAAAAGAAGAGTACAATTGAAGTAATGGCGTCAAAAATCATGATTATAATGGAGATAACTTCTTTTATTTGATAATATAAGAGATTTATATGAAAAGAATAAAATATTTTACCATTTGATTTTATTGTTTGATTGTTTTGATGCATCTGAGGGGAAAATAGAGTAAAATGAGCTCTATTTATAGTATATACCTCCCTTCTAGAGTCCAGTAGGCTTCTAGTAAACATGTACTGATGATATCCACTGGAACTGATAAGTATTTTAAGGCTTAGTGATGATTACATCATGATCAAACCATCTTATCTCATTATTATGCCATTATTTAGAGTTATCACTATAACTCTACATTTAATGACATCATAGGCTTGGCAGAAGCCTAATCTTAGTGTATTTTATTATTATTAATCATAATCTAATAGTATTCACCAGTTTTATCACTTTTATAACTGTTAAACTTAATATAAGATTACAGTGAGTGATCATAAATGATCAAATTTAAGCTTAAACTTTGAACATTATTAACTTTTAATTTATACAAGCTACACCTATTCTGAGAGTGAATTCTTATATCTTGGAATTCCCTCATTAAACTTCCAAGAGAATTTCATTACATCATCAGAACTCTATTTTTGCTGATTTTTCTTGTAACTCATCTTTTCTGTCAAAATTCAATATTTTAAACATCAAACCTTGATCTCAAGGGGTTATACATTAGATATTATGATAAACAATTACATCATTCTTCGCGCATAAACTAGTAGAATCTGACTACCTACATTTTTTTAATTTGGACCACTTTCACAACAAAGTGGTCAACAGCTCCAGTGATTTTGTTCAATAAATCCTTACAAGTTATATCCTTGTTTATAGCTTGTAAAATATAGTTTATTGATGTGTTCTTACAGTAATTACGTAGTGACTTTATTTTTTGTTTGACTCTCTCTCTTGTATATTTCAAGAGATATTAGCTAAAAACCATGAATATATGCATTGACCAAAAAAGTGCATATATTCAGCTTAATTCCCTAAGTATTTACTTTAGAGAGTTGTGATATAATTTTTCATGTGTAGCTGTTTATGGGGAATCCAATGGCCCAATTTATTTCTCATTTTGTTTCATTGGTGTCTGAGTTAAATAAGATTTTATGTATTTTTTAGGGTATTATTACTTATTCCTCAGTAATTATTGACTTTTCAGATATGCCATAGAAATGACATATGTGTATTTTACCATGTAGAATCTATTTGTGTAGTTTATTTGAAATTTCTACCCATTTTATCCTGAGTTAATTCAGATTTTGTACCTATTTATGGTTTTTTTACCAGTTTTAAGATTTTTGAGATAGTTATTGTAAGTATAATTATTGTAGAATTTTTCTTGTGACCTTTTTGGATATGTGGTCATATCTCATGGGCTCACATTCTCTACCAACAAACAAGATTTTACCACAATCTGATATAGTCAATTAGGGTATCATCCACTGTCCTACCTCTCCAAAAGACTTTGTTAGTCTTGAAGCTCAATAATGCTTAGTTTTTCTATTCTTTAGGCTTTCTTTCATTTCTGAACCTTCTTAATAGTTTATCAGAATTTGTTATATACTTTTCAAGTAGCCGTTCATTTTCTTGAGTTGGATTTCTATGCCTTACAAGGTATTCCCTTTATTTTTTGTTTCTTTTCATTCTTTCTTTAAGGACTTTCACAATTTTCTTTTCTTCTCCTTATTCTAAAGGGGGATTTCTTAGTGGAAATAATTCCTTGTCACTTGAGCTGTAAGGTTTAATCAGACTTACAGGTAAATTTGGGTGTTTGCTCATTAGTTCACCTGTGAGCTCTAATTTCACAGCATTGGGTCCATGTAGTTCTTTTATCATAAATGGTCCTGCAAAAGAATCTTTCAATTTCTTTGGGCCTTTTATATTATTGAAATTTAGAGTTGACACTAGGACCAAGTCTCCTATTTTGAAGTCAGGTGGCTTATGAATTTTATCCCATCTTTCTTTTTCATAATTAAAAGCATCTTTCATGCATCTTTTTGCATGGTGTCTTGCTTTGTCAAGCATTATCTTGAAGCTACTTGCTGTTGGGTGTATATTCACTAAGTCCTTTTTGAGGGTAACATAAGGAAGTCTTGGATTCCAGCCTTTTTCTATAATTGCTGGTGCTTTTCCAGTTGAAGAATGGACTGATGTTTTATATGCCAGTTTAAGAGCTGGTATTAGTGTACACCAATCATGGGGAAAACTATCAGAATCTTTGAATTCTAGCCCATAGGCACAGAATCTTCTGATCATGTCTTCTAAGGTCTGTATGAATCTTTCTGCTAGACCATCAGTTTGGGGGTGGTAAGCTGTTGAGAATGATAATTCTGTTCCAAACAGGTTATGGAGGTTTGTCCATAATGCTGAAGTGAATTTTGGGTCTCTATCACTTATGATATTTTGGAATAAGCCTGTGTGTCTAATAGCTTTATTACATATAATTATGGCTGTGTTCATAGCTGTGTCATGCTTGTGACATGGTAAGAACATTGTAGTTTTACTGTATCTGTAAACTACTACTAGGCATGCATTGTAACTTCTGTCTCCTCCTGGAGGTAAGGCTGTTGTACCCAATCCATGTGAACTATTTCCCAAGGGGATTTTGGTTTCTGGATTTGGATCATCATTCTAAATTTCTTCCCTGTGGCTCTGTTTTCTTTCTGGCATCTGTCACAGGTTTGGTACTATTCTGCAACATCTTTCTTCCAATTTGGCCACCAAGAGCAGGTTTTTACCCTCTCTAGTGTTCTGTCTTCTGGGAGATGTCCATCTGCAACACTATCATGACATTCATGTAGTATAGTTTTTATCAGAGTTTTATCTGTTAAAACTATAACACATGTATGTTTAGTTCTATGGTAGAGGATTCCATCAAGGAGGTGGAATCTTTCTTCATCATATGCTCTTTTTCATATTTCATCTAGTTTTGATGAAACTGATAGGTCTTTACAGTATTTCATTAGAAGTTGGCATAAGATATGGCAATTTTTGTCCATTTTATAGCTTTCTTTAAATTGGTTAAAGAATTTTGTGCCAATATCTGTAGCACATATGCCTTCTATATGGTGCTCTTCTTGTGGTACCCATGCTGGATTTTCAGGTGTATTTGCCAGAGCCCATCTTCTAAGACCATCTGCATTTTTATTAATATTACTGAATTCATGAGCCATAGTCAGATTTCCTCTATATTCTTGGATGGTAATTTGCCATCTTAGCATATTTCGATTTGGATTTTTCATGTTTAATGGAGATTTTACAGCATTGCAGTCTGTAATCACATCAAACACTGTTCCATCCAAATAATAGTGTATTTTTTCTAAAGCCCACACTAAGCAGAGGCATTCTGTTTGGATTTCTCCATACCTTTCTTCTGTTGGCTTTATTTTTCTTGAAATGAAAGAAATTGGCCCTTCAACAGGTTTGTCATTGATGATTTGTGTCTGATGTAGTGCAGCACCTAGTCCTTCTTTACAAGCATCAATGTATAGTTTAAAGGGCAGTTTCCAATGTGGCATTTGTTAAGGAATTTTTCAATTCTTCATATGCGTTGACTCTTTCTTCAATCCTTTCATAGACTGTCTGTTGGTCACAGAGTTTACACCAGGACTTAGCAATTCTTGAAAATTCTTTCATATGCTGTCTGTAATAACCAGCAAGTCCTAGAAATGATTGCATTTATTTTTTGGTTTGGGGCATTGGTTTCAATAGTACTGCTGCTACTTTGTTCTTATCTATGCCCAAACTTAGTGCAGATACAACATGTCCTAGTGCTTTCAGTTCACTGTATGCAAAATGACACTTTTTCAAGGAGATTTTCATGTTTACTTGTACTATCTTTTTCAAGAAACTTCCCAGTATTGTTAAGTGACTATCCCAAGTTTCTGAGCAAACTATTATATCATCATTATATATAATCAACCATCCTTCTGACAATTCTTCAGGAAATGGGGTATTCATCATCCTTTGGTAATTGCAAGGTGCATTATTTATACCAAATGGAATTCTCAGATATTCAAAAATTCCACAATGGACTATTATCCTCAGTAGTTTCTTGGCATTGTCTGTTAAGACATTTTTATGAAAACACTTTAGAGCATCCATGGCTGTGATGAACTTAGCCTGAGATAATTGTGTTAATGTCTCATGGATTCTGGGTATTGGCTATCTGTCAGGGATAGTATAGGTGTTTATAGCTCTAAAGTCCCCTAACATCCTTGATTTTCCATTATTCCAGGTTATAATGACAGGTGTAGTGACCTCTACCTGTTCATTATGTCCTACTTTCCTTAATACTCCAAGGTCTATTAATTCTTCAATGTGTACCTCTAAAGCTTCTCTGGCTCTTGGGGTAAGCTGGTCTTCTTAATAGAGGTGGATAAGGTTTTTCCACATTAATGATTATATCTACCTCATGTCCAATTACGGCACCTAGTGGTTCTTTTTCAGTTGCAAAGGCATTCTTATATTTAAATGAGAGTTCAATCATTTTTTCTTTCATTTTTTCTGTTAATTCATGATTGAATTCTGCCTCTTTCAGTTGTTCAGCTATGAAGAAATCTTTTTCTGGGCTTTTTTCTTCATTTTTGATAGCTGTAATTTGTTTCTTGTTATTGAAGAAGCCAAATTTTTGTCTTTTATTGTCCCCTAGGGTAAAATGTCTATCTTTTTGGTTAGAGATATCTATGCCATAAATTGACAAGTAGTCATTTCCATGTATAAAATGGTTACTAGTTCAGTTTTCCATTACTAAAAACTCTACTTTCAATCTTATACATTTTGAAGTATGAGGAAAAATGAGTGTTAAGTCAATTATTCCAAGGGCCTTCCTGCTTTCCCTTGCACTACTAAATCTCAATCCTTGTATTGGTATAAGTGTTTCTTCCCAATCTGGTACAATTGTTTTCAAAGAACTTTTACTAACACAGGTAAAATATGCTCCTGTATCTAAGTTCACCTTTTCTTCTTGGTTTTCCACCATGAAAAATACTTAATTTCCCAGCTGTATATCCCATTCCTTTTTCTGGTTTGGTTCTATACAATTTGGAATCTTGTATGTTTGTCAGGCTTGTATCAGATGTCTCAACTTGTGGTAAGTTTGAATTGACATCTAGTAATTCATATATTAAATCAATATTATTAATTTGTGCATCAATTATATTAATTTCATCACTTTCACAAGTTTTGTATTCTTCAGTGTCCTTTTCAGAATCAGATTCTTCTGCTTTATCATTGTGGTCCTCTGTTTCCACAATTTTATTGATTTTTGCTTTTTTAAGGCAATTATTGGATAAGTGTCCAATACCTCCACATTTTTGGCACTTTTGTTTCTCATTACCGTTGGATGTATTGGGCTCTAAAGTTTCTCTTGGTTTATCTTTCTTGATAAATGGCTTGTTTGGACTTTTAATGTGCAATATCTTCCAAGTTCTGTCAATTTTTGTCCTTGTCACTATGTCTTCTAGTGAATTTGTATACTCTTCTGTGGAGCATGGTTCTAAACACCTGCTTCTCAGTGCATGTTCCAATTCTCCTCCACATTTCTTAAGTATTTTCATGGGTACCATTTTTTATGACATTTCTGGGTACAGTGCATTTAGTCTTTCAACTTGTTTTAAGAACCAAGTCAAAGGTTTATCCTTGTCTGGGTCAAAGAAGGAATTTTCAAATGCATTTTCTATTTTGTACCTCCAGTCATCATTAGCCCACTTGGTGATTATTTCTTGTTTCCACAAAGACAAGGTATTTTTGCCATTTGTTTGCCTTATGCCATAATAACATATTTTTGCAGATTTCTCAAACAGTGAGTGTAATCTGGCAGTGATCAATTCATCCGGTATGGCATAATCTTCTTGTAACATGTCAATTTTTTTAATGAATGACATATGCTTGTATTCACCTTCTCCTGTGAATGTTGGCCATTCTTTCAATTGCGGTGCTTCCTTCTTCAAGACTTGGTTATTGTCTTGATGACTCAAGTCTGTTATTAATGGATCTGTTATTTCCTTTTTTTCTTTAACAGGACTTCTTATGTGAGAAAATGGGGTTGATAACTTTGGAATATTTAAGTTATCCTCATTTATTTTATCCATTTTGTCATTAATAAGTCTTATTTCACTTTGAATTTTATCTTTCAGATTCATTCTTGCTTCATCACTTTTTTTCCAAATTGTCTAGAAGTAATTTTTGGTGTGATGAAGTCTTTTCTTCAAACATTTCTACAGAAATACTTAATTTGTTTAATTTTTCTATAAGATTATCAATGCTCACATCATAATCGATTTTCAAAGTTTTATCTTTGATATTTTTTATATATTTATACAATTCCTGTTTTCCTTGTATCAATTTTTGAGTATTTTTAATTAAAACTTTTGGTTTATTATTTCCAACAATAAATTCAATTTTATCAATGTATTTATTTATTTTTACAACAATTTTTGTTGAAGATGATAAGCTATTATTTATTTCTTGTAAGGATAATAAACTATTTCTAATTTCTTTAAGAGGTAAAATACTATTTTTAATTTCTGTTAAATCATTTACAACATCTGGAGACAAGCTTCATTCTTTCGGAAATGAGGTTTTCTCATTCTTTTCTCCTCCTTGTCCTTAAATTCCATCAAGGTTCTGGCCATGTTGAAGACATTGTCCATGGCCTCTTTTTGGATTTTTGGAATTCTGTAGCTTGGGGAATATGATTTTTTCCAGTTCTTTTTCTTATTCTTCTTCCCTTCTTGAGGATGTGGGTTGGCTTGGGGCTTTCTGGTAGAAGCTACTGGGGCTTCTTCTTTGGTTGCCTCCTTCTTTTTGTCATGGTACTCCTTGATCTTTTTGATTTGAGGTTTGGATGATAGTGTATTCCATCCGTTGGAGTATCTCACTATTTCCTCCTCTTTGAGGAAACTTTTGAGGATGTGCCAGGAGTTCATCACTCCTTGGTGTATTTGTGGCATCATTTTGCAGTTGCTGTCCTTGTGGACTGTATAGTACTGCTTGTACTGGCTCATGTAAATGTCTATCTGAGCCCTCTAAATGTGATTTGTACCTATTTGAGCCACTCATACTTAGTTCTGACTCTGTTTCATATATCATAGGCATTTCTTGGACTTGCCTTTGGGATAAAGCACTTCCTTGTGTGAATTCTGTTCCACTGGGACTTTTGCCCTTTCTTTTCCCTTTTGAGGGATCAATTCTACCTCTGAGTCCAGCTCCATCTGATTGAATGGATTATTGGGAACCTCTTCACGTAGACATAATTTAAGAAATAAAAAACAAAAAGATTTCAGGACAAGAATTTCTTTTTATGGAAATTTATAAAGGAGGTACTCACCTTCAGAGTCCTGAATAGTGGGTCCTGGAAAGTCTAATTTCTTAGCTTTCTTTCTCTTAATGAAAATTGGTGTTGGGGAACTTTTGCAAGTTTCTTCCACCAATCTTTAAACAGTGGTTTGATTTTCCTCTGTTGGATTTTCTTCAAACACTAAAAAATACAAATAGATATAAGTCCTTTATATAAAAAGGGTAGTGTTATTTTTGGTAAGATATGGCAATTTTCCATGTAAAAACTGCTTTCATATCTCAGAATAATTGAATTGAATAAAAATTAAATAAAAATCAAATAAACATTGAATAAAAATCAAATAAAAATTGAAAAAAAATCAATAAAAACAACTTTTTTATTTGATTTTTATGTTTTTATCTTTAAAGAATGAGATAAAAAATCAAGATTATTGTTTTATAATATTAATTTATAATATAAAATTATTTTTAATTAATAATATATCTCTTTTAATCACTAGAGTCACTCAAAGAAAGCTCTTTCAAGTCTAAGGATGTGAAAACCCATGTGTAAGACCGTAAAATTGCTTTCCAAATGCCTCAATAGCTTTTAAAATCAATAAATATAAATTTATTATATAATTTTATGGTTATAAATATAATTTATTATTGGATAAACCCAATCAGAATCTTTTTTAAAGGTCTTTTGAGGAACTATCATGGCCAGGCTCCCAAATGTAAGGGTTGACTATGAAACAATAAGTAAAAATTACTAATATTTTATTTATTGTACTCTGAATTTCCTTATAAGTAAAATAAATAAGATAAAAACAATTATTATAATTATGGTGTAAAAATAATTATATTATTAAATGATTATAATAATATAATAAATTAATATATCAATATATGATAATTAATCTATTCAAAAGCTCTTTATTATTGTTACAAACAAACAATAAAGGTGTGAAAAATTGTTTCTTATTAATATAAAACAATTAATAACTAAAATATTACTAATATTAAAGTTATTTATTAATATAAATACTATTTATATTAATTAAAGAATTATTAATAGTAATAATAGAGAGAAATTATTATAATAAGAGAAAATAACCTACTTTTGATGTTTAATATAATACTTTTGGAAGGATTTACGCTTAATAATTTGAATACAACTTATTTGAATTGTATTTACAAATAAAAATAAAAGAAAATTACAAATTTACTTGAGTTTATGTGGAAATGATATTTTGAAGATATTTATAACAAAATAAGAGTAAAATTGAAGTGATAATGTCAAAAATGATGATTATAATAAAAATACCTTTCGGTCTTTGATAATACAAGGTATCTATATATAAAGAATAAAAGATTTTACCTTTTGATTTAATTGTTTAATTGTTTTGATGCGTCTGAGGGGGAAATATAGTAAAAAGAGCTCTATTTATAGTAAATAACTCTCTTCTAGAGTCCATTAGGCTTCCAGTATGAGTTTACTGATCATATCCACTGGAAATGATCAGTATTTTAAGGTTTAGTGATGATTATGTCATGATCAAACCATCTTATCTCATTATTACGCCATTATTTAGAGTTATCACTATAACTCTAAGTTTGATGACATCATAGGCTTGGCAGAAGCCTAAGCTTAGTGTATTTTATTATTATTAATCATAAGCTAATAGTATTCACCAGCTTTATCACTTTTATAGCTGTTAAACTCAAAATAAGATTACAGTCAGTGATCATAAATGATCGAATTTAAGCTTAAACTTTGATCATTATGAACTTTTAAGTTATACACGCTACAGCTATTCTGAAAGTGAATTCTGATTGCTTGTCATGCCCTCATTAATAATCCAAGAGAATTTCATTACATCATCAAAACTCTATTTTTCAATCTTTTTCTTGTAACTCATCTTTTCTGTTGAAATTCAATATTTTAAACTTCAAACCTTGATTTCAAGGGGTTATACCTTGAATATTATGATAAAAAAATTACATCATTCTTCACATATAAACTAGTAGTATCTGACTACCTACATTTTCTTAAGTTTGGACCACTTTCACAAAAAAGTGTTCAACAGCTCCAGTGATTTTGTTCAATAAACCCTTACAAGTTATAACCTTGTTTATAGCTTGTAAAATAAAGTTTATATATGTGTTTTTACAGTAATTATGTGGTGGCTTTATTTCTGGTTTTAACTCTCTATCTTGTATATTTCAAGAGATATTAGCTAAAAACCATGAGTATATGCTTTGACCAAAAAAGTGCATATATTCAGGTTAATTCCTTAAGTATTGACCTTAGAGAATTTTCATATAATTTTTTCATGTGTAGTTGTTTATGGGGAATCCAATTGTCTAATTCCTTTCACATTTTTTTTCATTGGTGTCAGAGTTAAATAAGATTCCATGTCTTTTTTAGGGTATTATTACTTATTCCTCAGTAATTATTGACTTTTCAGATATGCAATAAAAATGACATATGTGTATTTTACCATGAGGAATCTATTGGTGTAAATTATTTCACATGTCTACTCATTAGATTCTGAGTTAATTCAGATTTTGTACCTATTTATGGTTTTTTTCACTAGTCTTAAGATAATTATTATAGAATTTTTCTTGTGAACTTTTTGGATATGTGGTCATATCTCAAAGCCTCACAATCAGGGAGCTTCCTATGTGTTCTCACAAATTTATGGAAAACCCATGTCATTTTTCAGTAAAAACCCATAAGATCTTACATTTCTTTACCATTTTTATTATGTTTACTTACTATTTCCCTATTAAAAATACTAATTCAAGTCTTAGAGGAAATTACCAATATCATTAGCTCAAGGGTGGCATGCTTACCAGCCTTTTATCATGTTTTAAATGTGGAAACCTGTAAGATTTGTGTATGAAACCTTTGATTATATTGCTATTTATCAGTAGTACTATGAGCTTTCTTATGAGATATAATCATTATATTTCCTATAACCACAAATGAAAAATTAATTTTTTAATTTTTTCTTTTACTTGCTATACACTACTAGTGATTATAACAGTCAGTAGTAATTGTCTACCAGAATCAGTTACAAGAAATTTTAACAATAAATACTCTGATTAAAATAGGAATAATTATTGGAAATTCTTGAAGAAAAATACAAAACTTGGAGAAAAACTTCAATAATTTAATACATAACTCACCATTATTCCAAAAATACCTTGAAAAAATATGGTAAGTTTTTTGATGGATTATTTGTGGACGTAAAGAGTCAAAAGTTGATTTAAAATAGAAATACAACAATTTAAAGATAAAAACTATTGAGAATAGTAGTACTCTTCTATCTCAAAGATTTCTGATTTATTTGGAAAAATAAAAATGTTTAAGAATGATTTCAAATAATACTTACTGATGGTATCAATTATTAAGCTTAATGATAAAATGATATCTGGAAAAAACAGAAATATTACACTTCTTTGAAGTCTAAAACAGCTCACAGAGGCATTTAATGGAGAAGAGGGAGAAAAAAGTCACCTTAATTGGCTTATTGATTGAATTACCTGTAGTCATGCTATATTTTCATAACTACTTAATTGAGTCATTTTATGTGGCTACCAGCCCATTTATGATTACAAAAGAAAGGAGTTAAAGCTTTGAATTTTCTCTTATTTGAAAAAAAAACATTCTTTCCTCATATTTATCTATTTCATTTTGAATCTTATCACATGTTTTATTTTCTGTGAATTTTTGAAGATTCAGTGTTTCATGTGAAATCATCAAAACTGGACTGTAATTAAAACCTTTAATTTTCATTATTAAGTCATAATTAGTTTTGTCTTTTGTGTGTATTATCCCTATTTAAATTGATCCTTAAAGGTTCAGAAGGATTAATTGATTATTATATTATTAATTAACTTGAGCTGTTTTACCTCATTTTCCACATGTATAGGCAAAAATAGCACAGTGGAAGCTGAATGCCATGAGTTAGCTTCATGGATACTAGTTCCAAAATTGTTTCAATAATTTTATTTCTTATGAATGATGAATTATTAATATTGGACATGGTTACAGGAGTCAGAGCTTCTCATTACCTCCTTGTCACATCAAAATCCTAGCTTTTTTCTATTTTCTCATGATTTAATGGGATATCAGCTTGGTAACAGGTTTCTAAAAAGGTTTTAGTAGACCAATTGGGCCATTATTATCAATTTATCCAAGATTTAAAGCTGGATACACCTCATATGCCTCAGAAGTTTGGTACCCTGGCTCTCTTTAATGTCTTTTGTCCCCCTTAGCTATTTTCACATCAAAAATAGTAATTGGGCTTCAAGACTGATATCCACTATAGGTTTCTCAAAAATAAAGGTAAGAATAAAGTAATTGTAAGCTCCATAAACATGCATAAAAATTTTTTTTAGTGTATATGTAACAGGGTATTTCTCACAATATTATTATTTTGGAATGAAAATGCAAAAAAAATTACAATTCCTTTATGTGGTACTGATTATGGGGTGTTGAAGTATTTTCCATATTACCACCTCATAGAGTTAATTTAAGCTTATTCATCCTATGAAGCTATCTTAGGTGAATTTCTTAATAGAATTCAAATCTTTCCTTAAATCCTTGAATTCTCTACTCACAAGAAAGCTAGTCATAATTTTATGTATGAAAAATGATGTATTTTGGATATATACATTACTTGTGGGCTATTTATATTCCAAAATTCATTTTAATATAATTTTTTGGCTTATTTGGGTATGTAAGATATACCTTAAGGTTCACAAATCCTATGTTAGGATGGCTTAATGATTGAAATTTTCTCAAATATTCAACCCATATAGGACTAATAATAGATAAAAACCAGGAAATTGAGGTAATATTTGTATTTCAAATTAAAAGCTACCCAGAGTTTACTCATAAGATGTTTTACCCAAATATAAACTTCACAAAGATTTAAAGTTCATTCTATATTAAATAAAACTAACCAGTTGGAAATACTTAGAAAACAATTTTCTTATAATAACATTGATATAGCAGTTATTTACACTATAGTTCTGCATTCAGGTTTTTGTATGTACTTATGAATTTTTGTGAGTATTTTGACAATACATGATAGTAAATTTCCTTTATAAAATAATAAAAATCCCTTTCTAATATTCATTTTTAAGGATTAATATATCTATTAATTCTGTGTTAATAAATGGAAGCAAAAAGGAAGCTGTAGACAAGGCTTCCCTTCCTCTGGATACACCAAAACCATTGAATAATTGAAGACTTTCACATAGCTATAAGTTAGGATGATATTTTTATATTAATGATGAAAAATTTTTAGTTTTCTCTTTATAATATTCAAAATACATTTATATACTTTGAAAAAAAAAATCTGTGCATAATGAGGAAATACAATGATAAAAGACACAATTGAGATCTTCCAAATTGGCTACCTTATTAGGAGAAATTTACATTACAAATACTGGCTATTTATTATTTATTTATCAAAATAGGTTAATCAAATATTTTTCTCAACTTTTAAGGGTCTTAATAAACTCTTTTCAAAATGTCATACATTTCATAACCTTGAAAATGGATTTCATCATTTAGAGGCTAATTAATTTCTTATAAATATTATTAAGTCATACCTTTCTTGAAGAATATCTCTGTAAAATTTGCTCAAAAAATTAATTCTAGATCTTGATTGAAATAAGATTGTTATGGGCTTTCATACAACAGATGAATTTTTTAACCTCTTAGAACAATCTTACTTGAGGGGTCAAATTCAGAAGCCCTTAAAATAATAAGCTTGTAGAAAATATTTATAAATATATGATCTTAATGGAATGTAAAATAAATAAGAGATAGGTACCAAGATTAGAAAATATCAGGATTATATTATTAATTTAAGGATAATAATTAATGTGATATTTTGGTTTACAAAGATAAATATTTCATTATCAAGAAAGGTATATGTGAAAAAAGATCTGTATTCATTATATATCATAATAAATTTTGTTCCTGAGAGTTCGACCTTTGTTTTCAAATTGCATATTCCAGCTATAGCAGTTTTCTAAACAATGTTTTTTCTTGTAATGAATGAAGATTATCATATTTAGCCCTTAATTTATACATAATTAGAATTCTCAACCAATCTGGGTCAGTTTCTCTATTACCAATCCCAATAAAATATTTATTTAGAATCTAAAATGACTATAAATAAAATTAAATATTTTTAATAAGGTGACACTACTATATATTTTTATCATGAAAAAATTGAACACATTATTAATATTCTTACTGTTTTTGGTTTCAAATCCAAACTTTTCTGAATGATGAAGCTTTTTTTGAGAATTAAAGATATATTTAGTATTTCATGAGTAATTTTTCTATTTTAAGCTTCATTTAAATTATTATAAAAGAGAAAAATTTAACATAAGATGAGTTATTGAGATCATTATCCAAAATTATTCTATCTATTATGAGTTACTTTGGAATATTCATTTGTGACCATTAATATTTTGAATTTATAATTTTTATATCAATTCATTTTATATTGTAATTTTGAGATTATTAAATTTTCTAAAACATCTTAATCATCTTTTCTTGTAGCTTGCTATATTATTATTCAGTTATGAATCTGTCATTATCAAAATAATATTTTAGTTTATTAATAGTATTTTCTGTGATCTCCCTCAAAAATGAAATCATAATCTCTTTACAAATATTATTATTATCTATATTGGTATTTTGATATGTTTGAAAACTTGAAACGATAATATTATTAATTATAAGAATTTTATAATATCTTTCATAGAAAATTTTCATAATTTTTTTTGAGAGCTCAAAGATTCAATTTAAAGTAGAGCATAATTTTGTTTTAATCTAAATTAATTTTGGCTTTATAATCAAAATTTCCTAATATTCATCAATTTAGTTACTTAGCATAAATATTAAATATTCATTTGTAGTTAATTAAAAGATTTGGAATTTATTACATCCAATATATGACCAAAACATCCTCATTTTATTTTTACTTAATTTTATGTTTGGTTTTTATGAATAAAGAAATAAACTATTCCATATTTTCTGCTCATTATTTTATGTCTTTGATGCTCTACCCCCTTAATTAAAATTTAATTATTATTTCTCAATATTCTTCAGGACTAAATAATATTTATTTTAAAAAAATTATAAGTCTTTAGTTAAACTATTTTTGATTATATATAATTTAAATTTACCAAACTTAATAAATTAATAAATAAAATTCTTTAAAATATTTTAAATAAAAAAAATTCAAAATCATACAAAACAAATTTTTCTTATAATTACTAATAGTATTAAATTTTTTTTAATTTTCATAAAATTAAACTCATAAATTTATTATTTATTCTTTTAAAAATATTTCATGAATTTTTAAGAATATTAATTCAAATTTTTTAATTTAATTTTTTACTTTTAATCATATTGATTTCATTTTCATTTTTTTTAAGTAATGGTTTAAGATAATTTCTTCATTAATTTGAATTATTAATCTAAATATCTCTTTAAATATAAATTCCATTTATATAAACCAAAGGTATTAATTTAAGAATTATTCTATACTAAATTTATCTATCACATAAATAATTTCAAGAAGAAAATTATTATTTTGTTTATATCTAAATTTCCTATCACATATAAGTAGATTTTTTTTAACTTGTAACTTGATGTTTTTTTAACTTCTATAAGATGTGGGGAGTCATTTTCAGCTCAGAAACTTATAGTTTTTATATGTCTTCAAAATGTTCCATAAAATATTTTTCATATAAATAACTGGTAGATTCTTCCCTTTTTAGCTTTTGAATATTTTTATTCCATTAAGGAATAGAAGGAAATAATAATAAACATACCCTTTTCAAAATCTATCTTCAAATTTCAAACTCAATTCATACTCTAGCCTTAGTATGTGGGAATAAGTATTTAAATCAGAGGCTTTAAGCCTCAATTTTATTAATCCATCTAGAGGAAAAACTCCCTGAAGTTTTATGAAGGGAAAATTTCCCTTCAAATTTGTCAGGGTGATCCTATTTAGTAGCTTAAAAACATTAAATACAAGCTAACACTATGACTATGACACAATAAAAATAGTTAAAAAGTGATTAAAATCTTCTCCTATTATATAATTTCAGTGGTGATTAATTTACTGAGAACCTTGGTTGCAAGAACTCAATATAAGTTTACTTTTAAAATCACTAAAATAATTCATTAATTTAATCATATCAATATTATCCTAATAGTAATACTTGTATAAGACAGTTTTACTATTTAAGAATTCTAATTAACTGATGATGAGGTCCTTTTCCAGTGGGAAATTGCCTTCTTTTATTCTTTTTTTCTGGGAATTTTGGGGGTATTTAATCTCTTTCAACTTCTGAAGAGTGAGGATTTTTACTATGAAGGGTGTATTGTGGTTCTGTATCATCAATTCTGAGAGAAGAACAGTCAGAATTGTGGTTTTGGGATCACAAATGATAATTCTGGATAAATAAAGGGTGAAAAAAATATCCAAAGGCCATTTAAGAATTTTTATTACAAATCCAGAGTTTTTGGATGACTAATATTGATCATTATGGGCAGATTGAAGCTATAAACTACCAATTTCTTAAGTATTAAGCCAGTACTGGTTGGTACAGGTTTGGTACAGATCAGTATTGGCCACAAAACTTTCAGTTCATATATCTCAGGAGATAATTAATATATCCAGGATTAAAGGGAATGAAATTTAATTAACTCAGGAGCTCTTCAATTTGGTATGATTTTTGGCTTTCCTTCTCAAAAATAGAAAACATTATAAGAACTTTGGTTTTTTCAATGTATTTTTGTACATCAGTATGTGGCTTCAAAACCTTTCAAGCTAGATATCTTTATTCCAATGATACATAATGGTAGGGATTTATGAACTCTACATTTTGGTATACTTTACAGTACCTCTGTATGAATATATGGCAAAGATACATGGGTTTCTTTATATTACTATTTTGAGTAATAAACCTTTGAGAAAATATCACTTTGCCAGTTTTTTCAATACAATGCTCTAAGTTATATCAAATTGAAACTCTAATTTAGATATTCAATTTGGGTATACTTTTGTACAGTTTTATACAAGCCCTCTTAGAATTATACTGGTTTCTTTGGTGAGAAAGAAGCTATAATAATATTTCCTGAAGTAAGGGTTCCACAGGAAAATGGATGGTACCATTGGATAGCTCTAATTTCAAGATTAATTAAGAATACCATTTTATTTTTGGTTGCATTAATTGTGCATAAGTTAGATTAGAGGTTAAAATAAGGTTTTTACTTATTTTGTCTTATCTTTAAGTGGTTGTATTTTTGTTGTTTCTTACATTATTTTGATAAGGTTGGTATATTATTTTTTGGGTATATTTCCACTTTATATTTATACCTGTATGGATATCATTTGTCCAATAATTTTTATAAGATTACTTATGGTATTTTATATTTCATTCTGGTTCTCTTTTTGGAGTCACAGGCTGACAAATTTACCTTTATATGCTTATTGAATCTAATAGAACACGATTTCGTATGGCTAAATTGAGCTAAAAACATTTGTTTTGGTAGTATTGATAGCTTATTCCTTGGGATAATTACCTATGAGAATTTTTTTCAAAAAAATATTTTGAAGTAAAGAATTTAAGATAAATTCTTAATTTCATCTCACTTCAAGTTATAAATAATCTCACATTCATTTTTCTCCTTTACATACTGAGATTTTTAAAAAATATAAATACCTTATTATTATTATTATTATTATTAATCAATTTCAAATAAATACTTCATAAAATTAAAAAAAAAAAAAAAAAATCATTTTCCAAGATAATAAAAAATATAAAACAATTTAAAACTCTTCATTATTTTTTTTCTTCTTCTAAAACTTATCTTTTTGAATTTTTTTTTTTATTTTTTTTTTCTTTTAATTATATTATTTAATTTCTTAATTAAACTTAAAAACTTTTAATTTATTTTTCAATTAAAAAAAAAAAATTAAAATATCTTAAAATATTTATATAAATTTTCAAAAAATATAATATAAAAAATAAAAATAATAGTAAATTATAATAATAATTAGAAAACTATCATTATTATTAAAAAAAGAATCAATCATTTCAATAATAAGTTTTTTTCATTAAAATATTTAATTAAAAAAAAGGTATAAAATTATTACATTATTATTATTTTAGAATAATTGTTTTTTTGTTGTTTTTTTTTTAATTATTGAATTAATAATTTCTTATGAATTTAATTTTTAAATAAATATCTCTTATTATTATTATTATTTACAGTTTATAATTTAAAAAAAAAAAGAATTTTTTTTTACTAATAATAGGATTAAAATTAAATTAAAAAAATCATAAAGATGATTCAATGATTATTTTAGGGTGTTGGTAAAAACACATAATCCCTTACCTTTTTTCCATAAACTGGTAAAAACCCATGAGAGGTGGTTTTTAATTGAAATGTAGTTAGTTATGGCATCTATATGTCACTTTTGATGCCATTTATGGCACCTTTGACTCTATAAATGGCATTATTATGTTATGTTTGATGCCATAAATGGCACTGTTAAAACCATCTAGGGCATTGCCATGTCATATTTGATGCCATTGATGGCATTTTTATGCTATTGTTAATTCCATAAATGCCATTTTCATTCTGTTTTTTATTCCATTTATGGAACTTTAAATAATTTTATAAATGGGATAAATGTCACTGTTAATTCCATTTATGTCCTTGTTATTACACTTTTGATTCCATTTATGGAACTCTTCATGCCATTTATGACACTTTTCATGCCATTTATGGAACTGTTTATGCCATTTATGGCACTATGTATGCCATTTATGGCATTACTATGTCATTTGTGATGCCATAAATGGCACTGTCAGTCCCATAAATCAAATTTCAACTTCTACTAATTCCATAAATTCCCATTGATGTCATAAATGGAATTTTGAATTTACTTACAAACATGAACAAAAAAACATAAAAAAAAATAAGCAATTTTTGGGCCTAAAATTGTCCCAGCCAAAAAAAAAAAAAAAAAAAAAATCCCAAAAATTTTTGAGTTTATTTTATTTGATTATCATAGTTCTTCACTTTATTTTTTTTTAAAAAAAAAAAAATTATGGAAATTTATCAGTGGGAAAATTTTTAATGAATTTATTTTTTTTTAAAAAAAAAAAAATAGACCATTTTTCCAAATTGGTGAAATTGTAGAAATTGGCAAAAAAAAAAAAAAATTGAAAAAATTTGGGAATTTTCAAATCTTATGTCAAAAGAAATATGAAAAAAATAATATAAAAATTTTCAAAACTAAGCTTAAGGAAATTTTTTTTTTTAAAAAAAAAAAAATGGCCAATTATGTGTTTTTACCATAAAATTAGATGTTTTAGCCATAAATTGGTAAAAAACACATAATTTTATTTTTAAAAAAAAATAAGGGCTTTCATGTTTTTACCAAAATTATACATGTGTTTACCAACAACCCTATTTTAATAATACTTAATGTTACAAAAAATCTTATTAATATTATTTTAAAAATTATAAATTTAAAGTTAAATTTATATATCTTTTATCATATGATAGATTTAAATCATTAATTATTTTTTTTTATTTCTTTTTATATCTTAATTCAAAATTTTTTCAATATTTAAATTAAATCCCAAAAAAAAAATTTTTTAAGTTCTGATTTATAAAGAATTATATATAATTTAACTAAAAAAAAAAAAAAAAAAAAAAAAATTTTTTGAGAAGAATAGAAATTTAAGGATTTAATAAGATTAAATTAAATTAAATTTATATAAATACTAAAATTATTCAAATTTTCTTAATTAAAATTTATTAAAAGAAAATTTTTATTTATTTATTATTATAAAAATTGATTTTTATGATAATAAAATTATTAAATTAATTAATATTAACTCTTTTTTTTGTTTCAAGATTAAAAATATAATAAATAAATAATTTTAAACAAAATCCAATTTTTTTTTTTTTTTTTGTGTTTAAATAATAAATTTAAATATTTAAAAATTTTAAATAAATTTTTTTTTTAAAGAATTATTAAGATTTATTCTTATTATAATATATAAGATCATCAAAAAAAAAACTTCTTTTGTAAAAAATTTTTTTTTTTCCTTTAATTTATATTCTTTCAAGTTAAAATTGAATAATAATAAGAAAAAAAAAAAGTAAGTTAAGAAAGACTTTAAAAATTTTAATTATTTTTTTTCTTATTATAATTCAATATCAAATATTTTTAAATTTAAAATTAATTAATAATTATAAAAATTTAAAATTTAAAAACAAAAATATATTTTTTTTAAAAAAAAAAAAAAACATGATTTTAGTTTTAAAATCTTTTTTATTTTTTATTTAGTTAAAAAAGTCTAAAATATTTTTATTTTTGAATATATATATATATAAGTGATTAAAAAAAAAAAGAAGTTAAAATTTAAAATAGGAATTATTCATATTAATTTAATAAAAGATAAATTTAAAATTCTTTCATAAAAGAAGTTCTTATAGATGAAGATTTTAGGAAATCTGAAAAAAAAAAAAACTTTTTAAAAAACCTCTTACTAAATTGTCTTAAAAAAATTATTTTAGTTTTTATAATCTTATAAAATACTTAGAAATAATTTATTCTATTATATTAAATAATTTTTCATAATTATTATTAAGATCTTAACTAGATTGATATTAATTGTAAAAGACCCTTCTTACTTAAAATTTCCTCCAAAATTGATATATTATCAAATAAAATTGACTTAATTTTTTTTTAATTATAACATCTTCCTACTATTATAGAAACATATTATTAAGAAATTAGATTTCTATAATAATCAATTATTAATTAGAATAATTTTCTAAAAAAAGTCAATTCTTATTTTTATTTTTTCTAAAAAAAAAAAATAATATGATTAAAATCGATTTATAATAAATTTATTTTATTTAATTTATTAAAAGATATATAATAACTTGAAAGTATTATTTTTGGTTTTTTACAATACATTAATTTTCTTATTAAAATATTTTTTTTAATATTTTTAATATGATAAATTCCAATTCTCAAAAATTTAAAATTAATTTAAAATCATTACTGATATTATTATTCTTATTAAAATAATTTATCAGTATAGAATAACAGAATATCAAGTTTTTTATGTAATAATTGCTTAGGTAAAAAAAAAACAAAATTCATTTATATATACTTATTTTAATAATTTTTAAAATTATTCTTATTCTTTTATCATCATTTTTAATTATAATAATATTATTTTTTTTTATTATATTTCTCATATTCTTAAATAAATATAACTATTCTTATTTAAAAAACAATAAGGATTAAATTATTTTTTATTATTTTATTATTATAATTTTTATAATTAATTAGTAGAATTATAATAAAATTCTATGATATATTTTATATATATATTTTTCATAGTAACATATTACAACATTATTTAAAAGTTAATATTTAATAACAATTATTAAAGTTTATTTTGAATTTTTATAAACTAAACTAATTAATCATTTTAATTTATTAAATTACTTAAAAATAAAAAATTCTTTGTAAGTAGAAAATTTTAAATTTTCATAAATTATTCTTTTAGTAATAATATTAATTTTAATAAAGTAAAATTAAAAATTGAATCTAAACTTTTTTTTTTTAATTAAAAATAAAAATAAAATATATTTAAATGATATTATTATTATTATTATTATTATTCAACCAGAAAAAAAGTTTTTAAAGTTTTAAAATTTAATTTAACTTATGAAAAAATTATTTGATAATTAATTTAATCTATGGTTTATTATAATAATTTTGATATTTTTTTTTGAATTTTTGAGCACATTTTTTTTTTTTTTGCCTTTATTGGTTTGATGAATAAATTTTTGGTTTTTTGACAAGTATAAATATATATGAGTTAAGCAGATAGTTCTATTAAATATATACATTTTTTTGATTTAGTTTTTAACAGTATTCAAAACTAATCTTTAGGGAGGATTCTTTCTCTATTTCTTGAGGTCGTAAAATTTTTTTTTCCTCTCAAAAGATTAAAAAAAGCCTTCAAGTTGATGATTTCATTTAATGAATCCAAACCTCATCTCAACAAAGTCCATATATTTGTACTAAAGAGAAAACTTGAAAGAAAATCTAAAAATCGATACAGTTTAATGGTGGTACGATTTTCCTGAGATGTCCTACTCCTTACTGGATTGATACTTGACACAGAAATTTCAAGAGCCATTTCCCACAGCAGGGTTGCATCCCACGCTTAGAGCCTCCCAATTTGGCTCTGTTGTTAATGTTTGTCGTATCATCTTTTGGAAAATGAAAAAAAAAAACTGGTATGTTTCTGAGTTTTTTCGATCATGTTCGAGATCTCAAAATGATGATGTCTCAATGAAAGGAGGGTAAGGAGGACATATGAGAATCTTCTTATTGTTTTAGTTGTGGATAACTTGCTGGCTCAATGGCCTAAACTCCTTCTATGCCCGGTGTAGTCATTGCTCCAGCGTTCTCCTATTAAATGTATACCATAACTTTGTCAAGACTGATGATAAACTTTAGTCCAAGCAAGCAGATGATATTATTACGTAAAAGCGACTCAGGAGTGGCTCTTGGATCGGATTAAACAAACCGAGCGCTGCTTGAAACAATCCAGGTCTCGTTTCGTTTTGAGGGTACATTCCAGGTATGATATATTGTTTCTTAATATTATCTTGCGTCGATGCCAATGGCAAGCCAAGCTGTCTTACTCTGAAACTAATCATTGTTGGGTTTGAAGTCACCTTTTTCTAATACCGCCGGATTCCCAATACGATCGACACCTCCTGGGACCATCAGCAGTTGGTACGATTTCAGATTTGACGCTTTTTTCTCAAATGAACACACTATCAAACCTAGTCCCTTTTTGAGAAGAGGAATGTTTTCTAGATACTCTAGACAGCTGAGGTGGTACAGTACGATATATTATTATACAAACTTCCCAAAACGATGTTATCGATGGACGAAAATAGCAAGCAGGTCTGGTACAAAGCTTCCCTGCACCTTCGATTGAGGTGTTTACTAATCAAGTTTCGCCTCCGATAGCATCTTTGAATCATTCCAAGTATGCGATTGCTGCACTATAATCGATGCCTTCAGCTGTCGTTGGCTTAAATGATACAACAAGGCTCATGTAGCTTATACACTTTCATCCTTCGAAAAGGTTCAGATTCCGGCCTGTTATGTCCATATATTCCTAAGACCTAAAAACTGTCTCCATCACTGTCACGCCATGAGAGAAACTAGCCTGATTCTTTTATTTTTAAGCTTTACATTTTTGATACAATCAACAAAAGTGCTTCCGTCTCCAACATTCACCACAACACCTGAAGATGGTGCAAGAGCTATAGACGTTTCTGCGAGTGACCTCGAGGCTGACTTGCAAAGCGGCCCTGCACGCTTAGAAGATTCCAGATCTCCGGGAGTTGTCTCAATTTGGAAGAAGACGGTGAACACTATAAGCTGCAAAAACTTGAACTCAGTGGGCGTCAGTAGTTCTCTAAGACGAAATCCGAAGCCAAAGATATCTCATCAAGATTCTTCGCGTCAAGGAAGGTCTAAATCTATCAAGAATGATGATGCAACTCTAAAGCCGATTTCCCCTGTCTTTCCGCATGTCCCTTCTCAGGATAATTTGAAAGTAAAAGGTTCTTCCTCCATACCTCAATCCTGGTCAATGTTATTAAAAGGAAAGTTAAAAAAATACAAAAACTTTTTGCGACTCTTATCTCGATCATTTAGTGAGTGTGCCTGTTTCAGCCTGTTAATTTGAGTGCGCTGTCTAAGATGGAGCTATTTTGTTCAGAAGAGGATGTTCACCCCGGTTACCTAAACTCTTTAGTTGAGGCCGACCCAAAGCCAGGCTGGCGATTATTCTTTGATTGGCTCAAATACATACCCGTTTTATACAGTGAGCACAAAAAACTTACTCCTCTTTGTATTGCATGGCTAAGATTTCCTATTTATAGAATCTCATACAATCCCCTCTTATCCAAACCTTAATTGGAAAGAAGTCGGCACACCTCGAGGTATGGTTTTTTCTCTGGAGGGAGGAAATAGACAATAACTAAAATATTATGGTTTTACTTTGAGTATAGCTGCTTGTGAGAATTTGCTTTCAGAATTGGACGATGGCCAATATCCTCTAACATTTTTTCAGAACCTTCGATATGAAAAGCTTTTGCAGGATCATGGAAGGCAATACGGATTCGCAGAAATGCTAAAAAACTATATTTGCGACCATGAAAACGACTTTGAACAACGAGTAAAAGCTTTTTTAATATTGAAATATTTAGTAAGATATGGAAAAGTAAAAAATGTCGTTGATTTGTATCAAAAAACTTTAGAAATCCATCAAAATGACGATAACCTATTCCCCCGACTGATATCTGTTTCTTTAAAAATAAAATCTTGATTTACGCCAAATATTCCTAACATCTAATCATTGAGTTCTCAAGGGAAAATATTGAAAAAAGAAGTAAGGTAAAGAAGGTGATTAATTAAGTAATAGAACAATTTTTTCCTATGGTATCAAGGAAAATGATCAAATTGGCATAGTTCTTCAGCTTCTATATTTGATGTATTTTGAATTTTTCGAAATCAACACTACTCTTTTACTTGAAATCTGATTTTTTTTTTTTTGAGATTTGTAGATGTATTGAGATATTTAAATAAAAGTGAGCTCAATTTAAACTACTTCAGTCTCCAAAGCAATTTGAAAAGTACCCCTCAAAAGATATGTAATTATTGGGCTCAAAATTTACATTCTATGAAAATCTTTAATGAAATTAATGAACTAATATTATAATAAAAAGAAAGAAAATCATTTTAAAGTATTCAAAATTTAATTAAAGGTTTACTTTGTAAAAATGTCATAATTCTTAAGAATTATTATAAATAATCACAACTAATTCAAATAAATTAATAACTAAGTCTTTTGTTTGTTTGTTTTTTAAAAATTTACTTGTATTATTTAGTTTTAAAATAAATTACTTAAAAGAGAGACTCAAGGTCAATTTATTATATTTTACTTATCAATTGAATAGAAATCTTTAGCCAAATTTTTAATTGATTTGAAATAAAAAAGAAAATAATTAAATTATTAGTGGTTTTAATTATTTTTTTAATTAATTAATTAGTCAATTAGAGTATAAAAAATTCAAGTAGCCCTTAAGAAAATTCAACGTTGGATTTTAATTTTTATTCTTAAATGGTTAAATTTGAAATTATTTAAAAAATTTAAAATTAATTAATCTTTGTTAAAAATGATGGAATAAAATTTTTTAATCATCAAAAATCAATAAATTAAAAAAAAAAAGATTTATTTGAAATTAAAAATTTAATTTCCTTGTTTTAGATTTATTTTTTTTGTTTTTGTTAAAAATTTTAGCTTTCATCATAAAAATTCTTATTTTAAAAAATCAAATATGATCAATCATTCAAAAAGTTCACATCATTCTAATTTGGAAAATTTTAATACGATCAAAGTGGAAAATGTTTCATTAAATGGTAAGCTTAAGTCTTGTCGTTTTGATTAAATCAAGCTGGATTGATTGACTAATTTAAATGTTTTTAATCATCAATTCTAGTATCAAAGGATATGCTTCTTAATTTCTTTTCATCCACATCAAAGGTTATAGAAATTTATCAATCTAATCATCAAAATCTTTCAAATGAAACTCGTCAATTTTACGTTTGCTTTCAAGATTCTCAAACGGCTAATGATGTATTAAATAACTTGAATGGCATCTTCTTAGATGGTCATAAATTGTAAGTAATCTAAATTCTAAATTCTCCTTTAAATCATGCCTTTTAATGTTAATCATCTGGGTTTTTATTTCATTTTAAATGCTTTAGATTATTAGAATTAGTCGATAATAATCTTATTCCTCCTAATATTATCAATCCATCAATCTCATCTTTAAATCCTCGTCATCGCAAACTTCATCATCTTAATGATTCAAAACAAAATGATAAACCTCTTTTATCTAACTCTCGTCTATTCAATCGACTCTCTGAAAATAATCTGGTTTCATCTCATTCAAAATCCGAAACAGGGTTTTCATCACTTAAAAATCGAAATTTAATCAAACCTGAAATTATTAATGATTCAATAAATGAAAATAAAAATTGTAACTTGTACGTCTTAAATCTTAGTTTAGATATCACAAACGAATCACTTAAATCGATCATGAAAGAATTCGGTCAAGTAAAACATGTTTGCGTATTAGCCACTTTGGATAATGCTGGAAGGTAATCTTTTATTCTAATCAAATTTAACTTTATAAATCTATCTATGACTTTCTTTTCCTTTAATAAATCAATTCTTACTTCATTTTCATTCTTTGTAGGCGTCGAGCTTTTGTAGATATGACCACCCCTGAAGAAGCTCGTGCCATTGTTCAAAATTTACATGGAAAAAAAGTTCAAGGTTATGAATTAAATATCACTTATGCTTTCGTACAACGTAGTGGTGGTCCTGGAATCTCTCTTGATAATAATAATCTATCAAACGATCAAAAACGTAACCCTCATTTTCAAATTAACCCTAAATCTTCAACTTTTCGAAAATTAGATGAAATCGTCAAAAATCATCCCATCAGAAAATCAGCTAGTATGCCAGTCTCAAGAACTAATAGTTTAATCAATCTCCCTCTCATCAACTCCAATTCAATCCTTAACCTTTACTCTGATTTACCTAAAACTAAACTTGATAATCTTAATAGTAAAGAAAATATCATCCTCTCACCACCTCATTCATCTCTTAGTAGTAGTCAAGGTTTATCAGAATCTTCTAATTCAATCTTATTAAATTCAACCCAAAATCAAATCAAAAATTCATCTTATTCAACTCTTGATATCGAAAATAATTCAAATCATTGGTCCATCTCAGTCTCAAACGTTTCACCTGTGGCTTGTATCGACTCTGATGATTTATTCAAATTTTTTAAAAATCATGGTATCATCACTCTCAAATCAGCTAAATTAAATTTGGACATTCAAACCGGTATGAGCTTGGGAAGTGGTCATCTTAATTTTAATTCACTGCAAGATTGTGAAAATGCTTTTGATTTACTTTCAAATAAAGATATCCTCTTAGACGGAACTAAAATTCATTTCAAAAAAGCTTTACATGAAAAATTAATCTTGTCTCCAAAACTTTCATCTTCCTATCTTTTGCCTTCCACCAACTCAACTAGTCCTTTTCCTAACTTGTCCTCATCTATTTCTTGCTCAACTTCAACTAATTCATCTAGAAACCCTTTGACAGAACTTTGTGGTGATCGTTTAGTTTAAACTTTTTATTTTTTTACTCAGGCAAACTCATCATTAACTTTGTCCATCATTTTAAAAAACTCGTCTTAACCCCCCCACTTTCACATTCAATTTTGCTACTTTATTTATTAAAGCATTCTGGAGCTTGATGAATTTTTCGCACTTTTCATTGCCATCGTGTTCATGTTGATGCTTAAGTCGTTGTTATTTAATTTTTTTTTCTTAATGCCAAACTAATCGTTGTTGTATTGTTTTCCTGATTTAAATTATATTTTTCTGATCATTTGCTTCTATTTTCACTTGAAACATTCTATTGGTGTAGCATTATGTAGTGTCACTTGTATTTTTTTAATGAAATGGAGTTGAAGTGTAATACATTGAGTGGATTATTTTTCAATTTAATAATGATATAAGCCTCAAATTGGATTTAATACTGCGAGTAAACTAAGGTTTGTCAATGTAAAAAATAAAATGATCAAGCTGAGAAATAAGCGGGCGATGTGGGCCCTCTTCAAAAAGATGCTTTAGGAACCAATTGGGTGTAATACTTGATGGATTTTTCAAAGTCCTTGAAGCTTAAACTTGAATCCTGGGTGTGTAAAGAGGATATGAGTAAAGTTTTTAAGAAATTTTTCAAATAAAATTAAAACTATCTGTTTGAATCGACCTAGCGTAATCCAATACGAAGGGTATATGAACCAAAATTCATAGGAATTGAATTAAATTATATAAAAAAGCCTTCTCATTTCATTTCATCTCTATAAACCCCTTCCTGCTATGTGACATATTATATTATTATAATGAAAAAAAAAAAAGTTTACTTTATTTTATAAAGAAAAAGAAAAGTAAATAATAATAAATCTTTTTTATTTTTGTTTAAATAAAAATAATGTAATTTTTTAATTTTTTAATAAATAAAATAAAAATATAAAAATATAAAAATAGGGTATTGGTAAAACATTTATGTAAACAATTTAGTAAAAACACCTAAGGATTTTTTTTTTTTTTTTTTTCAATTAATTTTTTTTTTTTTTTTTAACATAGGATATAAAAGATTCTAATTGTTTTTTTTGTTTTTTTTTTTTTTTGTTTGTTTGTTTGTTTTTTTTTTTTTTAAATGTTCATATTTTATTAAAATTAAAAAAAAAAAAAATTAATTTAATTTTATGAAATTAATTAAAATTTTAATTTTATGAAATTAATTAAAATTTTAATTTAATGAAATTAATTAAAATTTAAAATTATATTTTAAAAAATAATTTTTTTTTATAATTGATATTAATTAATTTTAAAAATTTTATGAAATTAAAAAAAATAAATAAATAAATTAATAAATGTTATAAAAAATTATTTCATAAATGAGGTTTTACTCAATAAAGGTTTTTTTTTTTTTTTTTTTTTTTTTTTTTAACTACATTTCAATTAAAAAAAATAAATAAATAAATACCTTTTATGTTTTTTTTTTTTTTTTTTTTTTTTTTTTTTTTTTTTTTTTTTTTACAACTTTATGGAAAAAAAAAAAAAAAACATATAAAGGATTATATATTTTTATTAAATTTCTTACATTAGTTTAATAAAACCTTAAAAATTAAAATAGTGGAATTCAAATATATTTATTTTTAGTTAAAAAAAAAAAAAAATTTAAATTTTGTTTAAATTTTAAAGATCAAATTAAATAAAAATTTCAAATTAAATTTTTAAATTAGGTAAATCTAGTGATAACTAATTCTTCTTTCTCTAATTAATTGATAAATGTAACAACTTTATCATTTTAATCTTTGATTAAAATCTTTTTTTTTTTTTTTTTATATTTTCTCATTTTGATCTCAAAATTTATTCTTATTTAATTTTCAATTATTTTGATTTCAGAATCACAGAATGCATTTCAAGGCAATGGATCATTCAAATGAACCTTTATTTGATCCATTAATTTTTTAAGAAACAAGAAGATTTGTTTAGAAAAATTAATTTCAACCAAAGGATTAAAAAATGTTGACTTATATGATGGAAGTAACTCAAAACAAAAACAAAAAGAATTGTAATAAGGTTGAACTTTCCCAAGATATCAAATTAAGGCAAAAAAATATTATGGATCAATCTAAAGAGAGGAGGAAAATTCAAGATTTAACTCAAAATTCTCAATTTGTTAAAAAAGGATTATGAGTGAATTTTCTTATATTTTGAAGATGAGTCCAAATTTAATGGTTAGTGAATTGATTTTTTTTTATTAATTTAGTGATTTTAAATTATAATCTTTGTTAATTTGTGCTTTAAATTTGCTTTGTGATCTAAATAAATCATTTTTGAGAATTAAAAAAACTAACATGAACTCAATAATTTGATTTTTTTTTTTTTCTAAATATTTGAATGAAAATAATAATCCAAATGGAAATCTCAAATTGAAAATCTATAAGTTTTAGAAGAAATGGTTCAAATATAATAAGAAATTCTATAAAACTTTTAAATGGGAGGCTAATATGGGTTCAGGAATTATTTATTAAGAAAGAGAAAGATTACCTGATTTATTGGAAATTAGATTTCCATTATTTGAATGCATGAGACAAATTTTAGGTGAAAGTGAAAATATCCAACCTTTTGATTTTTATAATAATGGGGTATTAGAGGTAAAATAAAGGGAAAATTATTTTCAAAACAATAAAGAATGTGAAATCTCACTAGAATCATTTGATTCAGTAGTAAAGGTGGTCAATTTAAATTGAAACCAATTTGAATTTTGGAGAAGAAAGTATACATAAACTTAATGAATTAAGTAATTAAAATTTGAAGAAAGAAGGATTCCATAAGAAAGTTTCTTTTACAAAAAGGAACTCAGAAACTAATTAAATTTCCTCACTCATAAAATCCCCCATTAAAGTGCATCATAAGAAGAGAAATTTTGTTTTTTTCCTCAATTCCAAGTGATAAAATCCAACTTAAACCAAAGAATTTAAAAGGATTATCAATAGTTTCAGCTATTGATCAATCTCTTCTTTTTCAATATAGTGCCATTATCAAGCACCTCAATTATCAGAGAAAAAAAAGAGCTATTGGCATATATTGGATCTAAGAAACTCTAATCAAGAATTAGAAGAGTCAAATTTCAAAAAGGAATTGTGCTGATAAGGAAGATTAATTCAAAATTTTTGAACTTGAGAATTCCTTAAAAGAGCTTAAATTAAAAAAGGAAAATTTATTGAAAAATGATCATCAGATTGAAGATGTTAAAAAATTCAAGCCCTGAAGATATTTAGAAGTTATTGAAACTCCTATTTGGATGATACAGTTTAATTATTTTTCATTTTAAAAAATGATCACTAAATTGAAATTAATTTTTTTTGTTATAAATGGTCTGAATGTGATTCACTTTGTTTGATATATCTAAATATATAAGCTAAAGAAATTATAATTTTTTTAACAAAAATGTAAATAAAGTAATGAATCATTTACAATGGTAGCACATTAATCCTGTAATTTAGTATAAGAAATTTTCTTTGCACACTTGTGAATGTAATAGCTCTTCACTCACATTTTCATTGTTATTAATTACATTATTAGTTTTATTATACACATAATCAAGTGAAAGATCATCCCATTCATCTCTTAAATGTGAAAGAATATTTTGTAGTATACAACATCCTTTAATCCAAAGTACTATAGCCTTTTATATTATGCTTCTTATACAAGATCAGTCACAATTCCTTTAATGAGCACCATCTTCCTTTGAGCATGCCAATGGAATGCTCATTGTAGACTATAGATATAGCCAAGCAGTAATTGAACTCCCCATTTTCAGAAATTTTTACAGCTGGAATATTGAAGGCAAATATCAAGTGATCATTGAGGATATATCCTGAATCAAATAGTAAATATTGACCTATGTAGTTATTATGGTAAATTAATTTATTTTAAATTAACATAAAGTAACTATCAACATATTTTTTTTTTTAAAAAAAAGTTTGTATTTATATATATGATCATCTACTTATAGAATTCGGAATCCCCACAGGATCCTGGCCATCCTGTCATAAAGCCAATTATCTTCTTATTAAAATCGTAGAAAATCTGAGAATTAATTGAGTACCTTTTCTTTCTATCAAAAAATGTCTGTCCATCAATTCCTGGTTTTTGATACATTGAGATGGTAGTAAAATCAATTAAACTAATTCAGCAATCAAATAACTCTTGTTTAATTAATTAAGTAATTTGGTTTCTTTTTTTAAAATTGGGACATCTCAAAAATTCCTTTTCCAGTGAATTAATTTCATAAATCAATCTTTTTGATATCATTATAGCTCAACCTCTTTCAATCTTTAAGTTTCTTGATATTCTTTCAAAAGAAGTTCCATTCCCATTTGAACAAATTCTTTCAAGAGTAATTTCTAATAAATGTGACACTAGAGATTTCTTTTTTAAGCTGTTGTTTTTGAATATTAAATTATATTTTATTATTGAATATAAATTAATCAATCCAATTTTGGTGGTTATAACAGATTTTTTTAAATCTTCATCTCTAATGGAAAATAAAATATCAATATCATAAGGATATTTTTTTTTCATTACTGGGTTTCTTTCTAAGTATCTTGATTGAATAAGTTTTGATAATTAATCTCTGAGAATATTTTATTGATTGAAAATTAAATTTTACATGTTTTTTTTTTTCTGTGATTTTGTTTGGTGACAGAATTGATCCAATAGCTGGTATTACTGGAAAAAAAAAGTTCTTATATTAAAATTTTATTCTTCTCTTTTTCTGCTGAGTCCCATTTCTTAATGAAATTCTTTATTTGATTTTTTATTTTTAGTAATTTTAGGCATGGTGTTATTGTTAAAACTATCTTTTGATAAATATCAATACACAAAATTTTAATAAATCCTATAGATTTAAATGAAAATATTTAAAAAATGAAATTTCAAATGATTTTATATAAAAAAAAATTCACATACCAGTAAGATCAGAATAAAAAGATTTGATTAAATTCGAGTTATATGGGAGGATAATGTTTAGTTGGTTCTTAATATTATTATTATATTTAATCTTTTTCAAAAATGACTCACTTGTGATTTAGTGAATCCAATGAGGTCATAAGTAATCCATTTTAATAAAATTTTAATTTTTAAGTTTTGTATTTTAACATAAATTTAACTTGAAGTTAGTTTTTTTTTTAAAAAAATTTTCAAATTAGAAATTCCTAAGTTAAAAATTAATTTGAAAAATTTTCTAATTAAGTAAGAAATTTAATTTTACTTGAATCTAACTAATCAATATAAAATTAAATTCAATAAAAATAAAATTAGGTTATTGGTAAACACAGGTAAGATTTTAGTAAGAACATGTAAGTGGCCTTTTTTTCAAAAAAAAAAAAATTCCTCAAGCTTGATTTTGAGGTTTTTTTTTAAAATTTTTTTTGGTTATATTTTTTCCAACATGGGATGTCAAGATCCCCAAATTTTTTCAATTTTTTTTTTTCAGAAAATTTGGCAAAAAAATGGTCTATTTTTTTCAAAAAAAATTCAATAAAAATGTTTCCACTTATGAATTTCCCTTTTTTTTTAAAAAAAATTGAAGGAGAGAATCTTTAGAATCAAAAAACTAGAAGCCCATAATTTTGAGATTTTTTTTTGGTGGGACAAGTGAAGGCCCAAAAAGATGTGTTTTTTTCCAAGATTTTTTTTTTGAGATTTGTAATATGACTATTTGTAAGTACAAAAGTGCCACATGTTTGATAAAAAAAAAGAGAATAAGGTAGGATTTAAGCAATAAGTAGGATGGAGAAGGGGATAATTGGAATAAATTGTATATAGAAAAAAAATAAATCTGAATCTACCTCGAAAATAATGGGGTTTTTCTGAGGGGCGGGGGGGGGAAGCAAGATTGGACAAATATAGCATACTGTGTTTCTTAAATTTACCTTCCCACCTCAGGTGTGAGCCTTGAGGTATATTTTACATACCCAAATAGGCCACAATTATCTTAAAAAGAAATTTTGAATTATGCATAACTCATAAGTCATGCATATATCCAAAATTCATCATTTTCAATTTCAGAAAAGATGAATAACTTTTTATTGAGTAGTAAATCCATGGATTTAAGACCAGATTTGGATTCTACACAAAAATTCACCTAGGGTAGCCCCATAGAGTGAATAAGCTCAATTTAAGTATTTAAGGTGGTAAAATGGAAAATACATCAATACCACATAAAAGATCCGTGAAAATATTTGTTTTTCTTGATTTTAAGCCAAAATAATGGGAAAGTGAGAAATCCCATGTTACATATACACTAAGAATAGTGTTATGCATGTTTTGAGCACTTAATATCATGGTATTCATACATGGACTTTTGGTACACCCATAGTGGATATCTCACTTTAAGCTTAAATTTCTATTTTTACGTGAAAAATAAGCAAGGGGGACAAAAGACATCAAAGAGAGCCAGGGTACCCAACTTCTGAGGCCTCAGAGGCGTGGATAGCTCCAGAGCATGGATCCATGGCTCATCTTGGCCCAATTGGTAAACTAAAACTCTTTGGGAACTTGGTTACCAAGTTACACCTACTGTAATCATAAGAAAATAGCAAATAACCTGCTATTTTGACGTGCCAAGGAGGTAATGAGCTACTTAGACTCCTGTAACCACGTCAATTCTTGATGAATTTCCATGACTAGACCCTAATTAAGACCCTTTTTGGACCCATATTCATTGATTTACCTCATAGCAACCAGCAAAATACTGCTATTTGCAATTCTACATAGAGATGAGGTAAAAACTTCAAAAATTCATTAAAAATACAACTCTTAATGAATCTTTCTGAAACTTTCAGGACTAATAGAGAACTGTATCATCTATGGTACAACCAAAAATAGTTATGGTTTTACTAGTAAAATTAAAAGTTTTACTTACAGTCCATTTTTGACCATTCTACGTGAAACCCTGAATCTTCAAAAATTCACAGTAATTACAACCTGTGATGAAATTGGCAATAACATTGATAACTTTGAGAAATCAATGATTATTTTAGAATAAAAGAAGATTTACTGCTGTTACTCCTTTTATTCTTAACCATATTGGGGTTGGTAGTCACGTAAAAGCATCAATTAAGTAATTATGATAATCTTACGTGACAACAAATGATGCAATCAATAATCCAAAAAGGTTTATTGTTTTCTCACTCACTGGTTTTTTAGTTTGCTCCATGGAACGCCTCTGTGAGCTGTTGTTGACTTAAAAGAAGCCTCTTCTTGCTGTTTTTTCCAGAATCATCATCTTATCAATTTATTAAATCATTATTACCAACAAGTAAGTATTAGTTACAAGCTATTCTTAAGTGTTTTAAATCTTTCAGAATCAACCAGAAAGACGTGAAATCATATAATCCAACTATATATTGTTGTAATACTGTTATAAATCCTTTTGATCCCTTAAATCCACAATTCCACGTCAAATTTCTCTACTTTCATCTATCAATAAGTTCTTTGGAGTATTAGTGAGTCATTTATCTTTAAATTCTTAAAGTTTTTCTCTAGTAATAGTTTTCTTCAAGAATTATCTTTATAATTATTCTTGTAAAAGATAATTATATATTAAAATAATTTTATTATTTTAATAAAAGAAGTTTTTATTATTAAATTCTTCTTGTAATTGATTCTTGTAGACAATTACTGCTCACTGTTATAATCACTAGTAGTGTATAACACGTGAAAGAAATAATTTTATAATTATTTAATTGTGGTTATAATAATTTTTTATTATTATATTTCATAAGAACAAACCTAGTACTGTTGATCAATAGTAATATAATCATCAGTTTCATAGTCACATCTTCCATTTGGGGGCCTGGCCGTGATTTTATCCATAGACTTGGCTTTAATCATATTCTAGACTTCATTTTTGTGTTCTAAAAAACCACCATACCTACCACATCTTACATTTGGGGGCCTGGCCGTGTTTTTTGAACCTTGTACCCTTAATTAATATATTTTTAAGCTCTAAAATATATTAATTTAATATTTTTTTCTTTCATTTTAAAGTTAAAATAATTCTTATTTTTGAAATTGTTTTGGAAATCTTTTTCATTGAGGAATTTGGTTTAATTTTATACTGTTTTACACATGGCTTTTTCACATCCAAAAACTTATAAAATTATTCTTTGAGTTACTCTGAATTAATTTTCATTCAAAATCTTAAATTTTAATTTTTTTTCTTTAAAAAGAATAATTTTTTAATATTAAAAAATATAAAACTTATAAAAAATCTTTAAAAAATATTTTAAAAAGTATAAAAAAATAATTTTTTTCTCTTTTATAAATTTTTTCTAGTGTCTTTAATCAAATACTGTGCAGCTGGAAACAGACTCAGTAAAAGATATATTACTAGCCCAGAATCTTCAGAAGCAGAATCTGAGGAAAGTATTGAGGTGCAAATTGCTAAAAGAGGCACCTTATTTAATTTTGAAAAGAATAAATTACCACCAAAAGGTGTGTTTTTATCTTTATTTTTACTCTTTATCCTTAAATTGACGTAAAAATGGTGCATAACAGAAATGGAAGCAACTATTCAGTCCAACCAGATGGATGTGGACAAGGAAGAGGAAAGGCCAAATCCAGAAGTGCCAAGTCTTCCACAAGAAAGACACATTTGGAGGATGCCAGAGTTTCCCCCCATTCCCCAAGGTCTGTACCAACAGATTTTGACATGAATTCAGAGCCTGAACTGATTTATGGTAATATTTCCAGGGCTGAACCACTTTCAGGTGGCAGCAATAGAAATATATCAATGCCAGTACAAAAACTGGTTCAGAGCAGCCAAGGAAGAGGAGTGGGAAATCTGCCCAAGCCTTTGGCAGGGGGCCATGAACTCCTACTTACACATCAAGAGCTTTCTGGGTTAGGAGAAGACCATAGAACTCTTAGGAGGTTGGAGCCCCCTGTCTTGCAAAGAGAAGGTCAAAAAGATAAAGAATTGGTTGAAGAACCAAAGTCTTTTATCCATAGACCAGAAGAAAGAGTTGGAATTGACTCCAGCTTTGGGGACAGAGGCACCAGTGGCGTCTACCAGCTCCAAACCAGCTCCAGACATGTCCAAAGACAAGCCCAAAGGACCTCAGAAGAAGCAGAGAGGTCCCAAGAACCATCAAGGAAAGGGCAAAGGCAAATCCAATTGGCACAGACCTTACCCACAAGGGTACAGGATCCCCAAATTGGAGCCTTCAGCCGTGGACAGTGTCTTCAATATGGCCAGAACTCTGATGGAATTCACAGCCAAGGAGCAGGAAAGGATGAACAGAAACTTTCCACACAAATAATTGGTGTACAGACTAGTATTAATGTAGAAATTGGTAAACTTGATGGAAAGTTAACTAAAATTGCATCAGATATAGTTGAATTCAAGAAAAATGACAAAAAATACTTTGAATTGCACCAAGTGACAAATGCCAAACTTGACTCAATTACCAATTCTTGCAAAAGAATTGAAAATATGTGCCAAATTCAGCATGATGAAATGGAAGATCTTTCCATTTTTAAGGTGAATGATCAACTTACAATTTTGCAAGACCAAGTCTTAAAAATAGTTGAGAATACCAATCAATTTGCCATACACTTAGCAAAAAGTGACAGTGAAAGGCAGAAGTTGAAGAATGAAATAATTGCAAGTGTGGAACAAATTCATAAGAATAATGAACCACATATGCCAAGACATTCTACACCTTTAACTGAAGAGAAACTTTCTGTTAAAGAAAGTCTCACCCCATTCTTAGGAGAAAATGCCTACTCTACAAGGGATATTCCCAAAATAGAAGAATGGCCAACATTCTCTGGTGAAGGAGAATACAACCATATTGAATTCATCAGGACTATTGATATGTTGCAAGAAGAGTTCAAGATACCTGATGAAATAATAGTGGGAAAATTACACTGTTTATTTACCAGGACTGCAAAGAAATGGTATTACAAAATAAGGATTGATCATGGTAAACATGACTGGTCTTGGTGGAAATCTGAAGTGATTACCAAATGGGCCAATAATTCTTGGAGGTTTAAAATGGAAAATGCTTTTGAAAGTGCCATTTTTAACTCAGAAAAAGACAAACCACTTACTTGGTTCTTCAAACAAAAAAAGACAGATTATCTGCTTTACACCCAGATATGTCTGACACTATGATTAATATGAAAATATTAAGAAAGTGTGGAGGAGAACTGGAACATGCTATCAAAAGCAGATGTGTGGAACCTTGTTCAACAGAGGACTACATTAATGCTATGGAAGATATCATTACCAGAACAAGAATTGGTAAGACTTGGATTAAAAACCCAATAGAGTCCAAAATAGTCTCAAAGATTCCTAGAGAGGAAAGAAGACCAGAAAGACCTGTCTCGAAGTGTCATAAATGTGGAAGTACTTCAAATTTAGCCAACACTTGTCCTAAGAAGACAAAGATCAATGAAGTTCAAGTCATTGAAGAAATTCAGTGTACTGAAGAGAAAGAGGAGTCTGATAAAGATTCTGCAGTCTCTGAAGATACACCAGTGGAGGACTATCCCATTGAGAACATTTCAGCTTTCTTTGAGGTCACAGAAGTCCATACCCACTTGCCACAGTACAGTGAGGATTGCTGCAACCTGATCAATATCCAAGATACCAGAATGTGTAAAACAAAACCTGCTAGAGGAAAGGGTTATACTGCCGGGGCATCCTGTATCACATCAGTTCTGATGAGTGATATTGAAACCAAAGTAAATTTGGATACAGGGGCATTTTGCACTTGTGTGGGCAAAGATTATCTCCAAATTATACTTCCTGAATGGAAAAACCATCTATTACCAATAGAAGGTGTACAATTCAGTAGTGCCAGTAACAATATGTACCCCCTGGGCATATTGGACACTAATATTGTATTCCCACATCCAGCAGGAAGTGTAAGAATGAAAACTGAGATTGTAGTAATGGATAATTGCACATCTCAGCACATCATTCTTGGAAATGATTACTTAAATATTTATGGTATTGATATAAATAACCATAAGGACAGATATTTCACAATTGGAGATAACAAGAGACAAAAATTTTCTTTCTCCAATATGCCAAAACAGATATCTGTGGTATCTTCTGTCAAGGATACTTACAAAGATGAATTTGTGACTAATCAACTTGTTGAAGCACAAATTAATCAATCATTGTCACCAAAGATGAGGAATGAACTTATTAATGTGTTATACACATATAAAAATGCATTTGCCTCTGATAATGAACCATTAGGCGCTATAAGAGGACATGAAGTTGATATTACTCTTAATATTGACAGACCATATCCTCCAGTACTTAGAAGACCAGCTTATCCAGCCAGTCCCAGAGCTAGAGAAGCTTTGGAAAAACATATCCAAGAGTTGATCCAACTTGGTGTGCTAAGGAAAGTAGGCCATAATGAGGAAGTTGAAGTGACAACACCTGTTATTATTGCATGGCATAATGATAAGTCAAGAATGGTTGGAGATTTCAGAGCATTGAATACCTACACAGTTCCAGATAGGTATCCAATCCCTAGAATTCAAGAAACCTTGACTCAATTGTCTAAAGCCAAGTATATAACATCAATGGATGCATTGAAAGGCTTCCATCAAAATGTTTTGATGCCTAAAGCTAAGAAATTACTTAGAATTATCACTCACTGTGGTATTTTTGAGTATCTTAGAATGCCATTTGGCATTAAAAATGCTCCATCCCATTATCAAAGGATGATGAACACCATCTTTCCTACAGAATTGTCTGAAGGATGGCTTATCATTTATATTGATGATATTATCATATGTTCTGATTCATGGTCTTTGCACCTTGAAAGACTTGCAAGAGTACTTCATAAAGTTGCAGAAGTGAACATGAAAATTTCACTTAAGAAATGCAATTTTGGTTTTGAAGAACTCACAGAATTAGGACATATTGTTTCTGGTTTAAGCTTGGGTATTGACAAAAACAAAGTAGCAGCAGTGTTACTTAAACCAATACCCCAGAATAAAAAAGAAATGATGTCTTTTCTTGGGTTTGCCAGTTACTATAGGCAACACCTGAAAGACTTTGCAATTCTAGCCAAGTCACTTTATAGAATCTGTGATCAACAGACTGTATTTGAGATGACACAGGAGAGAATTAAAGCTTATGAGAAGATAAGGAAAGCCCTTACAGAAGCACCTTTACTCCTCATGCCTGACTGGAATATTCCTTTTAAGTTGTACATTGATGCATGTGGAGATGGACTAGGGGCAGCCCTACATCAAGTCCAGATTATTGATGACAAACCTACAGAAGGACCAGTTTGTTATATCTCAAGACAAATCAAACCAACAGAAGCCAGATATGGTGCAAGCCAAATGGAGTGCTTATGTTTGGTATGGGCACTTGAGAAACTACACTATTATCTTGATGGCAGTGTTTTTGAAGTGATAACTGACTGTAATGCCATGAAATCACTTCTTAACATGAAAACTCCCAACAGACATATGTTGAGATGGCAAATAGCCATTCAAGAATATAGAGGAAACATGACTATAGTTCATAAAGCAGGAAACATTCACAAGAATGCTGATGGACTTAGTAGATGGGCTTTAGCCAACACTCCTGATAACCCAGCTTATGTACCTTTGGAAGCTGAACCACAGATTCCAATTGAAGGAATTAACATAGCTGATATTGGGACTGAATTCTTTGAAGAGGTCAGAGAATCTTATAAACAAGACAAGAATTGCCATATCTTGACTTCTTTATTAGATAAAGACTGCAAAGATACATCTTTAGTTAAAGCACTTGATGAAGTTTGGAAAAATTCCTATTCTGAAGGAAGATTTCACTTGTTTGATGGGATTATTTACCATAGAACAAAACATTCTTGTGTGATGACACTGTGTAGTAGATTACTTATCAATACCATTCTTCATGAATGTCATGATAGTATCTACTCTGGACACCTGTCAGAAGACAGAACACTTGAAAAAGTGAAGAACTGTGCATGGTGGCCATCTTGGAGGAAAGAAACCATTGAATATTGCCATACCTGTGATAGATGCCAAAAAGCAAACAGGAGCACAGGCAAGAAATTTGGATTGATGATCCATATTCAAGAACCAAAATCCCCTTGGGAAGTTGTTCACATGGATTGGGTCACAGCACTTCCTCCAAGTGGTGACAGAAGTTATAATGCTTGTTTAGTCATTGTAGACAGATATAGCAAAACTCCCATATTCTTACCATGTCATAAAGATGACACTGCTATGGATACAGCTCTTCTTTTATGGAGTAGAGTTATTTCTCATACAGGATTATTTAAGAATATCATAAGTGACAGAGATCCCAAGTTCACATCTGCACTTTGGACCAATCTTCATAGATTGTTTGGGACTAAGTTATCATTCTCTACAGCATATCACCCTCAAACAGATGGGCTAGCAGAGAGGATGATTCAGACTTTAGAAGACATGATCAGGAGATTCTGTGCTTATGTATTAGAATTCAAAGACTCAGATGGCTTTACCCATGACTGGTGCACTCTGATACCTGCATTAGAATTGGCATACAAGACATCAGTCCATTCTTCCACAGGACAAACTCCTGCTATGTTAGAGAAAGGATGGAATCCAAGACTCCCAGCAGACACACTGAGGAAAGACTTGATTGACATTCATCCTACAGTCTCCAGCTTCAAGATAATGCTTGATAAAGTGAAACATCATGCAAAAAAAAGCATGAATGACGCTTTTGATTATGCAAAACAGAAGTGGGACAAGAGTCATAAAGTACCAGACTTCAAAGTAGGGGACTTAGTTTTAGTTTCAACCTTGAATTTTAATAATATCAAAGGCCCTAAGAAGCTTAAAGATTCTTATGTAGGACCTTTTATTATTGTTGCTTTACATGGAACCAATGCAGTTCAAGTGGAATTGAGTGGTGAATTGGAAAGTAAACACCCCACCTTTCCAGTCAGCTTGATAAAGCCTTATCAACCAGCTGATAAAGAATTGTTTCCTTTAAGAAACCCAACTCCTTTAGCTGTACCACCTGTGGAACAGAATGAAGACAAAAAGATAAAGAAAGTCATTAAAGAAAGGAGACTTAGGGGTAAAAATCAAAGAGAATATCTTGTCAGATATAGAAATCCAGTACATGAAGATGAATGGATGGCAGAATCGGAAATACCTGACTCAGATAAACTCTTAAGAAGATTTAGACATGAAAGAAGGCCACAGGCCTGAATATGTCTATAAATGTGCTTTAAATTACTTGATCTGAGTGATGTGAAGAGGTTGGACAGTGGACATTACCCCCCTTGGGGGGCCTTATTCTTTTATCACTAATAAAATTGTAGTACAATTTTATTTTTTGGTGGGAGGGAATGTGAGCCTTGAGGTATATTTTACATAACCAAATAGGCCATAATTATCTTAAAAAGAAATTTTGAATTATGCATAACTCATAAGTCATGCATATATCCAAAATTCATCATTTTCAATTTCAGAAAAGATGAATAACTCTTTATTGAGTAAGTAAATCCATGGATTTAAGACCAGATTTGGATTCTACACAAAAATTCACCTAGGGTAGCCCCATAGAGTGAATAAGCTCAATTTAAGTATTTAAGGTGGTAAAATGGAAAATAATTCAATACCACATCATTAATACCACATAAAAGATCTGTGAAAATTTTTGTTTTTCTTGATTTTAAGCCAAAATAATGGGAAAGTGAGAAATCCCATGTTACATATACACTAAGAATAGTGTTATGCATGTTTTGAGCACTTAATATCATGGTATTAATACATGGACTTTTGGTACACCCATAGTGGATATCTCACTTTCAGCTTAAATTTCTATTTTTACGTGAAAAATAAGCAAGGGGGACAAAAGACATCAAAGAGAGCCAGGGTACCCAACTTCTGAGGCCTCAGAGGCGTGGATAGCTCCAGAGCATGGATACATGGCTCATCTTGGCCCAATTGGTAAACTAAAACTCTTTGGGAACTTGGTTACCAAGTTACACCTACTGTAATCATAAGAAAATAGCAAATAACCTGCTATTTTGACGTGCCAAGGAGGTAATGAGCTACTTAGACTCCTGTAACCACGTCAATTCTTGATGAATTTCCATGACTAGACCCTAAAAGAGTAATTAAGACCCTTTTGGGACCCATATTCATTGATTTACCTCATAGCAACCAGCAAAATACTGCTATTTGCAATTCTACGTAGAAATGAGGTAAAAACTTCAAAAATTCATTAAAAATACAATTATTAATGAATCTTTCTGAAACTTTCAGGACTAACAGAGAACTGTAATATCTATTGTACAACCAAAAAGAATTATGGTTTTACTATTAAAATCAAAAGTTTTACTTACAGTCCATTTTTGACCATTCTACGTGAAACCCTGAATCTTCAAAAATTCACAGTAATTACAACCTGTGATGAAATTGGCAATAACATTGATAACTTTGAGAAATCAATGATTATTTTAGAATAAAAGAAGATTTACTGCTGTTACTCCTTTTATTCTTAACCATATTGGGGTTGGTAGTCACGTAAAAGCATCAATTAAGTAATTATGATAATCTTACGTGACAACAAATGATGCAATCAATAATTCAAAAAGGTTTATTGTTTTCTCACTCACTGGTTTTTTAGTTTGCTCCATGGCATGCCTCTGTGAGCTGTTGTTGACTTAAAAGAAGCCTCTTCTTGCTGTTTTTTCCAGAATCATCATCTTATCAATTTATTAAATCATTATTACCAACAAGTAAGTATTAGTTACAAGCTATTCTTAAGTGTTTTAAATCTTTCAGAATCAACCAGAAAGACGTGAAATCCTAGAATCCAACTATATATTGTTGTAATACTGTTATAAATCCTTTTGATCCCTTAAATCCACAATTCCACGTCAAATTTCTCTACTTTTATCTATCAATAAGCTCTTTGGAGTATTAGTGAGTCATTTATCTTTAAATTCTTAAAGTTTTTCTCTAGTAATAGTTTTCTTCAAGAATTATCTTTATAATTATTCTTGTAAAAGATAATTATATATTAAAATAATTTTATTATTTTAATAAAAGAAGTTTTTATTATTAAATTCTTCTTGTAGACAATTACTGCTCACTGTTATAATCACTAGTAGTGTATAAAACGTGAAAGAAATAATTTTATAATTATTTAATTGTGGTTATAATAATTTTTTATTATTATATTTAATAAGAACAGACATAGTACTGTTGATTAATAGTAATATTATCATCAGTTTCATAGTCACATCTTACATCAGGGCTTGTGGTTGGGAATGAAATTTACAATTCACAGTAATGGGGGGGACAGGGTAAACTTTAGAAATAATGATATCCAATGGAACAAAATGAGAACAGCTATCCAAATAACAGATGGAAATGGGTGGACTGTCATTTGGAGGACAGAAATAAGGGAAGAAAATGAAAGATTGGATTTTGTAATGAAAAAAACTGGTTATTGATAATTATTTTTAATTGGATCCCCCATATCAGGCATGGACATACACTCGCTCTTTTGAGCCTGGCCAACATCTTCATACCAACTCAATTCTACACAAATAACAGGATACAAAGGGTAAAAAAGCTTTCATGGCTTCATAAAGGTCTTGTTTTTTTAATTTCTTCAGAAAAATAACCTCTGAAATAAGCCCATTGATCTTGAGCCTTTTAAATGTAATGGGATACTGTTTTGTAGCAAGAATTTCCATCACCCTAGAAATTCATGGGCTTGAAGGTGTATTTTAATTTAAATATGGGAAAGTCTTCTGAGCCAGGTACCTAATAAAAACAGCTCAAAAAAGGAAGAAATATTAAATAAAAGAATTATTCCACATTAAAATGAATCAAAAACTCACCAAGTGCTTGGAGCATTCATCACTTTTGTAATAATTTCTTGAGAAATTCTCACCAGTTAAGTCAATTGAATAATAGCTCTTAAAAGTTTTCCAGGCTTGTGGGACTTTCTCTCTAGGGTTCTTCTACTCTTTGTCAATCTTCTGGACCTTCTCAGGGTGAATCCTTACTTACCATATTAATTAAATTCAGTTTCTTAAGGCAGTTAATCTGATGAAGTTATTGATTTGGTTAATGAGTACTCAGAATATTCAGAATATTCAGATGAATCCACTTCCATAATTTGAGGGGGTTCAATTGACTGTAATATTTAGGTTTTTGTGCTGGTCACCTTTGATGGTGATCTTTCTCTTTTCTTGCATTTACTTTCAATTTTCTCAAATATTGAGGGATCTCTTATATTTTTATTGTTATTTTTATTATAATTATTCTTATTATTATTATTATTGTTATTTTTATTATCGTTATCATTATTATTATTATTTTTATTTTATTTTTATTTTATTTTTATTTTATTTTTATTTTATTTTTATTTTATTTTTATTTTATTTTTATTTTATTTTTATTTTATTTTTATTTTATTTTTATTTTATATTTATTTTCATTTTCATTTTTATTTTTATTTTTGGTTCCTGGAGGTCTTCCACAGATATGTTAGCATTCTAGTGGGTCTTCATAATATTTCTCATCCCCCTGACTCTTGGGAATTTGATCAAAAGGGACTTCTCCATTCAAAACATATTGAAAATGCTGAAGAATTGGGGTGATTTCTGCCATTTCTCTTTGAAAAAAGTCTTCTTGAATATCTTCAAATATTCTTTTGGCTTCATTATTCCTTTATTTCTCAACAACTTGATCATCACCATGATCACCCATCTGAGAAGAATATGACAAAGAAAAACAGTCAATGTGAAAGAAAACTAATAATTTAAATATCAAAAAATCCTTACTGGTAAATTCAAATTACACTGAGGATGGGAGTCTGATATCTGGAGTTTTTGGCTCTTGACAAATGCCTGTTGGGTCTTATGCTTGAAAGGTATGCCTTGATAGTTGTTATATTTGTTAGTGCATTTTACATTGATGGGAAATTTGATTTTGAGATTTACAAAGGCCATCTAAAGGGAATAATGAGACACCTTGCCATTGAGAGCACAGATTTGTGGAGGAAAATTCTTGACATGGAAAATCATTTCTTTGGAGATTCTGTTGAATATTTGCATTAATTTTTTTATGAAAGCCATGTGAAGAGCCCTAAAAACCTCCAGGAGAGTACTGGTGGACTTTTGGAGCCAAATTGTAACCATGGCATGTGTTCATTCAATTCATGAGGTGGAGCCCACATCCAGGTGGAAATGGTAGCCGAACCAGGCTGGAATATAATGCTCCTTTAGAAGAAGCCAGGTTTTTTCCAAATGTTGCAACACCTAAGAATTTTTGAATTGCTTTTGAAGCTCCTTCCAGTTATCTTTGAAAGACTTTTCACTTGATGAATACATAACCTGATAAATGAATCCCAAAGTCATTAATAAACACAAAATAAGAAAAAAAGTGCAAGATAAAAGTTGATCACTTGATTCCAAAGGCCCATAAAATTTTCAAGATCAGTTCCATGGAAAGCTTTCTTCATTAAATGGGAAGATACATCTTTATTGATGTTCCAAATGCATAACATGACTTTTGAGTCTGGGAACAGCTTCTTAAGGGAGTTTTTGAAGGACAAACCCCTTTTAATAACAATAAATGGAGGGGAAAAAATATTGGTATTGTTGACAACTTTTTCTATGTATTGATTAAATGCCAAATTATATGAGAGCTCAGTTTCATACTTCAAAAAACAAAAAGCCCTATAAAAGGTCTTATTTGTTAAGCTGAACCCAAAAATATGAAAAAGGGGCATTTTTTACTTATTGGTTTTATAAGCAAAACTCATAAGAATGACATGAGGAAAGAAATTAAGGAGTTTCATGGCAAGGAGGTAATGTTTTCCTCAGCATCCCTTGCAGAGGACCACACAAAAGTTTCTTCTTTGAGGGTGTCAATAAGAGCATCAATGGGCCTTCTGAATTTCAGTTTGTCTTTCTTGACTTTATTGACTTGGTTGGAAATGTCTTGATGGATTACAGGCCTGTCAGACTCCCTCTGGATGCATAATTGGGCCTGAATTTTCCTTGGAATGAGCAGTGATTCAGACATTTGGGAAATTTGGGATGTTTCTTTCTCATTGAATTTTCTGAAAGCAGGATGTTCCATAATATTTTCAGTGGCATCATGGCTGCGTTCAGGCCTTTTGACTTTAAGAGTCAAAGTGGTAGTCTTGGCATATTTTCTGGCATAAAGTCTATATGGAAGGTCAAGATTTCTTGAAGTGACTGTTTTGGATGAGTTTTTGTTTGGATTTGGGGTCCCAGACCTGTCATAACCAATTTCAATTTGGTTGTGGGTCATATTTGACCTCACGGTGGACACAGAATACCCCTGTGCCCTCACAAAATCATGCACATGCTTTAAAAGAAGCTCAAGGGTCTGAAATTCACCTTCAGTGGGGGGTTGACCCATTATATAGTGAGAAAGATGTATAAATTTTGAAAAAAGGGGGATTTTGGGTATTTTGAATCAGGAACAAAACTTTTTCAATGTGAAAGAGAAGGGATAAAAGGTGTGAAAAGTAAAAAAAATTGGGAAAAGGTGAAATGAAGAGGTTTAAATTTAAGAATAATAGAAGAGGGAAGGTGAAAACAGGGAATTTTAGAGGCTTTTAGGCAGGATTTTTTTGGAGAAAAATGGATTCTTTAGAAAAAAAAGAAAAAAATATGGGGAAAGCTTTGTAAATTTTGGTTTTTAATTTGGTTTGTGAAAAAAAAACTTTTTTTGGGGGGGTGGGATGTGAGAAAAAAGTGAAAAAAATGGGTGAGGGGGTCTTGGAAGGTTTTTTGTTTCATTCTAATTTAAAATGGGCCCAGGGAACCCCTTACATCTTTTTACCAATTAATGACAAAAACACATGAGGGCTGATGTGCCTTTACCAAACTGCTTATGTGGGCTTACCAATAACCTAGAAATAAAATAAAAAAAATAAATGAAAAAGTAAGGAAAGAAAAGAAAAGTAAAGGAAAGTAAGTAATTAAGGAATTTTTTTAATAATTTATTATTTTATTATTATTTAAAGGATCAAATAATTTGAAGCTTTAATTAATTAAGAAAGAAAGAAAAGTAACCAAGCAAATAAATAAACAAATTATTTAAATAAAAAATTCAATAATATATAAGCCATTTTAGTTAAGGGTGTTGGTAAACCCACATAAGCAATTTGGTAAAAATACATGGGCTTTTTGGTGAAAATACATAAGGGGTGTTTTTTAATTGAAATATAGATATTTATAGAATTGTTGATTCCATTTGTGGCATCTATATGTCACTTTTGATGTTATTTATGGCACTTTTAACTCTATAAATGGCATTATTATGTTACTGTTGATTACATAAATGGCACTGTTAAAATCATTGATGGCCTTTCCATGTCATATTTGATGTCATTTATGGCACTGTTAATGCCATAAATGATATTTTTATGCTATTGTTAATGCCATAAGTTTCATTTTAATTCTGTTTTTGATGCAATTTATGGCACTGTAAATAATTCCATAAATGGTATATTTTACTGTTAATTCCATTTATGGCCTTGTTGTGGCACTTTTGATACCATTTATGGAATTATTATGTCATTTGTGATGCCATTAATGGCACTGTTAATTATATGAATGGAATTCAAACTTCCACTAATGCTGTAAATTACTATTGATTTCATAAATGAAATTTTAAATTTACTTACAAAAATGAACAAAAAAACATAAAAAAACGCCTTTTTAGGCCTACAATTGTCCCAGCCTAAAAAAATCCCAAAATTTTGGATTTCTGGGTTTTTATTATGAAGATTATTCCCTCCATTTGAAAAACAATTCTGGAAGTTCATAAGTGGGAACATTTTTAATGAATTTTTTTCAAACAAAGAGGCCATTTGGCCAAATTGGCAAAATTGGAGACATTGGGGAAAAAAAATTGAAGAAATTTGGAGATCTTCATAGCTCATGTTGGAAAAAATATGGAAAAAAAGTTATAAATATGCTCAAAAATAAGCCTGAGCAATTTTTTTAAAAAATAGGCCATATATGTTTTTTTACCATAAAAGTACCTGTTATGGCCATAAATTGGTAAAAAAACGTAAGGGCTTACATGGGCTTACCAATACCCTTCATTAAATGAGATTTTTTAAACTCAATTTTTATATATGAATATGATAATTTTTTTTTTGTTTCCTCTTTTTGAGTTTTATACCACAATTTATTTACTTTTTTTATCATCAAATTTTTAACTTACAAATATAAATAAACTAAAAATTTAAGTTATCAAAAAAAGTATTTTTTTTGTTCTTTGTTTTTTCTAAAAAAACCTATTTTTTAAAATTTTTGTTTTATTTTAAATTTATTTAAATAAAGATAAATCAATCCTAAGGATATATATATATATATATATATATATAAACTAAACCAATTATAATAAAAAACAGGGGAAAAAAAGAGAAAAAATTGAGGTTAAAAAGAAACTATTAATAATAATAAAATGGTTGAAAATATTTTTATATATAAATTATCAAAAATGATTATAGTAAGGATCTTATATGATATATTAAAGCCAAAAAAATGGAATTGTAAATTTACAAAAATTTAAATAGATTAGATAATATAAATATTTTAAAATCATTAAAAATATGATAAAAAACTCTCTGATTTTAATAAATAGAGTTTTCTTAACAAAGAAAAAGGCTTAATGGGTCAAAAAAAGAAAATAAAATGATCTTCTAATTGTTTACAAGAAAAAACTAGGTAGTTATTAAGTCATATTTTTTCTATGAAGATAAAAATGATTACCAATTTACACCTTGGTCTTGAATAATAAAAGGTCTCAAATTATAAAAGCAAAAGAAAAAATCATTCTTAACTTAATAATTAATATATTCTGGATATGAGTTAAAATTCTACCACTAAGGAAGTTTATGGTCTTAAATACTAGTGCTTCTCACTAATTATATAATTCATTATGATGAGCCTCTCCTCACACTAACTGTGTCAGGCTGTGACTCAAAAAGGAGCACCAGAATGAAATGAAAATGCAATAATTTATTTATATAAGTTATTAAAAAAACACAGTCCATACAGGTATAAATATTAAGGAGAAAAATTATGTATGAATAATATACCAATCTTTTGAAAATAGGATAAGAAATAAAAAAGATACAACCACTCAAAGATAAAAAAATAAGTAAAAAACCTTATTTTCTCCTCTAATCAAGCTCAGAATATTTAATGCAACCTCAATGAAAAAATCATTTTCCTTAAATGTCTAAATGAGAGATATTGCATGGTACCATCCATTGTCAGTAGCACTCCTACATCAGGGAATGCCACTATAACACTTTTTAAACCCAATAAACCCATGAAGGTCTAAGAGGGCTTGTACAAAACTGTATAAATGTATAAAAAAAGTTAAATATATTGATGAGGGCTTTGAATTGAGATGTCTTAGACACTTTTATCTCCAAAAGTGGATAAGGTATCTTGGTTCAAAGGTTTACTACACAAAATACAGGATTTCTGAAAATTTCAATATAAAGAAATTTTTGCCATATATTAATACATATTTCCTGTAAAGTATACCAAATTCAAGAGCTTAGTAAACCCCAAAGTCTGTATCATTTCAGTTTTAATATGTTTTAAATTGACAGAGATATCTGGTGTGGAAGTTTTTGAAGCCACATATTGATGTACAAAAATACATTAAAAAGCTTAACACCCTTATAGCATTTGCTATTTTTTATAAGGGAAAACATAAATTATACAGGATTAAATAGATCATAAAGCTTTTAAATCCTACAATTTTGGATTATTTTTATCTCAAAAACTGTCTGAGATATCTTGGTTGGCTGTTTTTTTGGAAAATAATGGTCTGTACCAAACCTGTACCAACCAGTACTGGCTTAATACTTAAACTAATGGTAGTGTAAAGCTTAAAAATTCACAGGATTACTAATATTAGTCACCCAAAAACTATGGATGTGTAATAAAAATTCCCATGTGGACTTTGAAGAGTTTTTTTACCCTGTATTGATCCAGAATTATCATTTGTGGTCCCAAAACCACAATTCTGACTGTGCTGACATCAGTATTGATGGTACACAACCACAATCCAGCCCCAAGAGTCAAAATTTTGACTCTGAAGAGGTATGGAGAAGTTAATAGACCCCCATAGTCCAAAAAAAGGGATAAAAGTAGGTCTTTTCTCACTGGAAAGGGACCTCATCATCATTAATTAGCATCCTTACATAGTAAAACTGTCTTATACCAGTAGTACTCTTAGGATAATATTTATATAACTTAACTAATTAATTATTGTAGTAATTTTTAGCTTCAGCTTATATTGCATTATTGCAACCAAGGTTCTCAGTAGATTCCTCACTACTTCTATTATATAACAGTAGATCCTTTTATATATATTTTTAACTATTTTTATTGTGTCACAGTCATAGTGCTGGCTTGTATTTACTGTTTTTAAGCTACTACGTGGACTCACCTTGAAAAGCTTTTTCTAATCAAGATTTTTTCTTTTTCAAGATGATATAAAGAGCATAATTTAGCAAGAGGACAAAACTAAGGAATATTATGTTTTAATCACTAATATTTTTTTGAGTAGAAAAAAAATTATACAAAGGTATCTATATTTTAGTATATATATTTTCAGAAATTTCTCAATTCCTTGATATATTTTTTCTTATTGATAAAAGGTAAATTCCAAATTAAAAGGGTTCCGGTATAAATATTATTCAAATATAGATTCCTTTAAACTATTTATAGAAATGATTCATATTGGATCTGTAAGCTTTATGTAATAATTTTTTCATAAAGAACCCAAATTTTCAATTTCTTGTTCAAAAAAGGATATTAATTAAGAAACAAAATTTAAATAAATGAGGAATGAAGATAATTAATTTGATCATATATTGTTGAATAATAAATTTTTGACATTTCTTACCAAATACTTATATTAAGAAAACTAACTTGAATTTCTTTAAAAGCTTCTTTTTCTAACTTCAATTTCTGTTGTATTTCTTACCTGAGTCCAATCCATCTCCCATATTAAATTGCAAAAGGAACATCTTCTGTCAGGTTTAGCCATTTTTCTCATGGTTAAGGTTTCAAAATATTAAAGGTAGTCTACCTAAAATTTTTCTTTTTAAAAAATTTGGTAAAAAAAACCTTACAGGAAGCCCTATTTCCTGAAAGAGAAGGAATTTTTGGCTTTTTTTTAAGATTTCTTTAGACATTTAGTGGATAGGGTGGTGAATTATTGTAGGTTTATTTATGGAACTTTCTAAAAATATCTGAATCAAAAAAAAACCTTTTGCATTCAATATGATGCTCCAGTTTCCTTATTCGCCAAAAATTGTCCATTTTTTAAGATTTTTTCAAAGATGGTGTAGTGAATCGATTTTTGAAGTCCACAAGGAGTAATCCTGAGCTTTTTTGAGAAATGTTTCCCAAGTTAAATGAAATTTAACCTCCCAGATGCCTTATTTGATGCAAGAAGGCCATTTTTTGAGGAATTTTTTAAGATTGTATCAAGGATTGGGTAGAAAATTCATCAAGGTATCCTTCTGGAATTTTTGAAATAAATCTTGGAGAAAATTATGGGCTCAGGTCCGCAAAACAAGCCTTAAAGGGTATTTATTATTTTCTGTAAGCATTCCATTTTTTTATTTTTTAAAGTTTTTAGATTGGAACAAGTCCTTGGGGATCTTTATGACTTGTTTCCATAAAATATGGAAAATATACAGACTTTTTTAAGATAAAATCCCATTATTAAAGGGTTTCTCAAAGCTTATTTAAATAATGTGGTTAGCCATTTCATGATGAGTCCTTCTATAATTTTCAAAAAATATTTGGAAAAGGGTTCCAAATTAGGCCCTAAAAGGTTTCCTTGGAAGAACTTTTGTGACTGAAAAAAAGCCATCTTTTGAAAATTTGAAGGTTTTATTGGAATTGGTAGAGGGATGGTCATTTATTCTCAATTCTTCCAATATTTTTTCAAAATCTACTATCCAAATGTTTTGATGAGAATTAGGGTACTTGAGGAATAATCACAGTAAACAGTTAAATGGTAAAATACTAGATGATGGAGTGCTTCCATAATTGGAATCTCTCTAAAATAAAGAGAATTGTTAAAATGGTTGGTTTAAATCTTACATTAAATAACATGAAAAAATGGAAAATTTATCAAAAAAATTCATTTTGTGTTATAAACTCATTTTAATAATTTCTTAATTCTTAAATTCCAATTTCTCTTGAAAAAAATCACCTAATACTATTGAGAGTTTTAGAATGGTCCGTTTTATATTACAAAATTTAATTGCTAAATCCAATTTTAGTCAGGAAGTTTGGAAAATAGTAAAATATTAAAACAAAAATACTTTGAGAGAGGAATGGGGATTTTGTTCACCTTATTGGGAATTCTTCTGTCACTTAAAAGAATTCATATACAGATAGATTTTGTGAGCCCAAGTGCTATATTCTCACATTTCTATCCCAAATAAGTTTCATGAATCCCAAACAAAGCTGAAAAGAGCTTCTTGTTTCCCAGTTCAATTTTCTTGAAGTATTTTTGAAATTATTTGATACATTCATTTGAAATATTCAAATCAAGTAAAAAAAATAACAATTTGTTTTAAAATTCTATACTTATCTTAGAATGCCAAGAAATAATAGAAAAATTCCAGAACAAGTTCTGAATCAATGATTTGATAGCTTCTATTAATTATTATAAACATAGTAACATTTGTGCTCCAGAATAACGTATCAATATTTATAGTTTCCCTTCTCCTTTTATGCTTATGGTTTTTTCTTATAAAAATAGAACTTTAATTTCTCTTTAGTCCATTAATAAAAGATAGTTAATTTTACCTTTGTGATTAGATAAAAAAATGCTGGAAACAATATGAGAAAGATATATAACTTATTTTTCATGTTAGTACAATTCTGTAATGAGACTTTTGAAGATTTTTTTGAATTTGTGAAAAATACTTATTAATTTCTTGGAGATTTTTTTCTATTTCTTGGAAATATCATAAGACTTTAATTATTATTCATTTCCATTTTATGTACACAATAAATATATGGGAAAATCTAAAAATATTCCGACTTAAATCTTGGATTATTATTTAAAAATAATTGAAAATATTGTCAAGATATTATTGCTATTACTGAAAATGTTTCCCATCTGGAAGAGAAAAATGAATTCCAAAATTAATTTACAAAACTTCTTCAAAGGTAGGATAATCACATCTTTGTATTTTTATAAAATGATTGGAATTAGAAAAACCCTAAGTTTTTCTCTTAAAAATTTCAATCTTTTAAATATTAATTTTCAAAATTCTATGATTAATATTTGTTTGTTAAATACTTGTGACATCACAATAATATCTTAGTGATATAGCTAAGATATAGTCATTATTTAATTAATATATCCATTAAAATTATTTTATTTCTTCTTCAAAGGGGAGTTTAAATGATGTTCCATCACTTCCCAGCTAGCTACATAGATGTTGATTTTCCAATACAAACATATTTTATTCTGAATCTTTTGAAACTCTATAGGCTACCTAGAAGAGTGCAGATGAATTTTCTTGGTAAATTGAGAGACCCTCCTGCTTGCTACAATCCTTTTTTTTGGCTCCAAAATTGACCTTGGTCTTGCAATATTCCCATGATCTCTAAAAAGGGGGAATTTGGCATACGGTATTATATTTTGAACATATTTTATGTGTAGGCCCATCTCTCCTTTAAATATTCCCCCCAAAACAATTATTCTCCTAGGATCCTTATGCACTCAACATATATCTGAGATTTTTCCAGTGCTGATATTTTTAGGGTGTTGGTAAACACATGTAAGCCCTTACGTGCTTTTACCAATTTATGGTAAAAACACGTAAGTGACCTTAATATTCAAAAAAAATTCCTCAGGCTCAGTTTTGAGGATTTTTTTAATTTTTTTTTGCCATATTTTTCCCGACTTGGCATGTCAATAAGCTCAAATTTTTTCAAAATTTTTTTATTTGCCAAATTTCACCAATTTGGACAATATGCCAAAATGGCATATTTTTTTTCAAAAATTCATTTAAAATCTTCCCACTTATGAATTTCCTTAATTTTTCTTTTAAAATGAAGGGTTCAATGTGAAGAATAAAGCACCAGAATCCCATAATTTTGGGAATTTTTTTGGGTGGGACAAGTGAAGGTGCAAAAAGGGTTTTTTTTCAAATGTTTTTTCCTCTCATTGTAATATGCCTATTTTTAAAAAGTGAATTTAATAACTTCCAACTTATGAATTTCCTTCATTTTTTTTTCAAATTAAAGGGTTCAATCTGGACAATAAAGAACCAGAAGCTCATGAATTGGGAAAATTTTCTGGGTGGGACAACAAGTGAAGGTGCAATGAGTGTTTTTTTAACTGTTTTTTCTCTTGTGGGTAATATGACTATTTTCAAGTACAAAAGTTCCACATGTTTGATAAAAAATGAGACTGAGGTGGGATTTAAGCAATAAATATGACTGAGGAGGGGGACAATTGGCATAAACTGTATATACAAAAATCATTCAATCAGAATCAACCTCCAAAATAGTGGGTTTTTTCTGAGAGGGGGGAGGAAGATTGGACAAATACAACATTCTGTGTTTCTTAAATTTATCAGCCTACCCCAGGGCTTGGTTTTGGGCATGAATCTCCCAGCTCACAGTAATGGGGGGGGACTGGATAAACTTTAGAAATGATGATGTCCAAAGGAACAAAATGAGCACAACTATTCAAGAAGCAGATGAAAATGGGGGGATTATCATTTGGAGGACAGAAATAAGGGAAAAAAGAAAAAGATTGGGCTGTGGAATAAAAGAAAACTGGTCTTTTATACTTATTTTCAATTGAATCCCCCATATCAGGCATGGACATCCACTTACTTTTTGGAGCCTGGCCAACATCTTCATACCATTCAATTCTTTCCAAATAAGAAGATACTGAGGGAATTAAGGTGTTCATGGCTTCATAAAGGTCTTGATTTTGGTGAATTTCTTCAGCCAAGTCACCTCTGACATCAGCCCATTGATCTTGAGTCTTGTAAATGAAGCGGGATACTGTTCTGTAGCCACAGTTTCCATCACCCTGGACATTGATGGCCTTGAAGGTGTATTTCAATATAAACTTGGGCAAGTCTTCTGAGCCAGTTATCTGATAGAATAAGTTCAAAAACTGAATAAATATCAAAATAAACAACATAAAATTACATTAAAAAGAATCAGAAACTCACAAACAGCTTGGAGCATTCATCACTTGTGTGATAGTTGCTTTGACAATGCTCACAGGTCAAGTCAATTGCATCATAGATATTCAAACTGGTGGCAGGCTTGTATGATTTTCTTTGTGATGTTTTGCTTCCAATTGCCAATCTTCTGGACCTTCTAAGGGTTACTTCTGATTTATTTAATTCAGTTGCTGAGGGTAGTGAATCTGATGAACTGATGGATTTAGATAATGAGTCCTCAGAATCTTCAGAATCTTCAGATGAGTTCACTTCCATAATTGGAGAGGGTACATTTGACTGGGATCTTGAAGTTGTTGTGCTGGTCACTTTTGATGGGGGTCTTCCTCTTCTCTTGGATTGACCTTCAATAATTTCAAATCTTGAAGGTTCTCTTTTATTTTTATTCTTGCCTCCTTGGGGTCTTCCACATATATTCTTGCATTCTAGAGGGTCTTCATAATATTGATCATCCTCTTGACTCTTGGGAATTTGATCAAATGGGACTTTTCTAGTCAAAAAATCTTGAAAATGTTGGAGTATTGGAGTGATTTCGGCCATTGGTCTTTGAAACAGGTCTTCCCCAATGTCTTCAAATATTTCCTTGGCTTCATTCTTTCTTTCTTTTTCAACACTTTGATCATCACCTTGAAAACAAGTCTGAGAAGAATATGACAAATAAAATCAGTTAATAAGAAAAAAAATAATAAGAAGAAATCAAAAAACCCTCACAGGCAAATTCAAATGCCATTGAGGATGGAAGTCTGATAATTCAAGCCTTTGGGGCTTGGCAAATGCCTTTTGGGTCTTATGCTTGCAAGGAATGCCTTTATAATTGTTGTATTTGTTGGTGCATTTTTCATTTGGAGGAAATTTTTTTTTGAAATTTTCAAAGGCAATCTGAAGAGCATAATGAGACACCTTGCCATTGAGGGCACAGATGTGTGGAGGAAAATTCTTGACATGGACAATGATTTCTTCGGATATTCTGTTGATAATTTCAATAAATTGTTTTCTGAATGCCATGTGGATTGCCCTGACTACCTCCAGGAGAGTACCAGTGGAGGTTTGGAGCCACAGCTTAACCATGGCATGGGCACCTTCAACTCTGGAGGTGGATCCCACACCCAGGTGGCAATGGTGGTTGGTCCAGGCTGGCACATAATACTCCTTTAGAGGAAGTCAGGTATTTTCCAAATACTGCAAGACCTCAGCATTTTTAACTTGCTTTTGAAGCTTCTTTCAGCCGTCTTTGAGTAACTTCTCAGTGGGTGAATACATAAGCTGAGAAAAGAATCCCAAAGTCATTAGTAAAGACAATAATAAGAAAAAAAGTGAAATAAAATGAAATAAAGTGAAGAAGTATATTACTTGATTCCAAAGGCCCATAAAATTTTCAAAATCAGTTCGATGACCAATTTTCTTCATGCAATGAGCAGATACATCCTTGTTGATGTGCCAAATGCATAGCATGACTTTGGAGTCTGGGAAGAGCTTCTTAATAGAGTTTTTCAAGGCCAGATCCCTGTCAATAACAATAACTGGAGGGGGAACAAGATTGGTGTTGTTGAGGACCTTTTCAATGTATTGATTTAATGCCCAAGTATATGAAGTTTCATTTTCATTCTTCATCAAACAAAAAGCCCCAGAAAAGGCCTTATTTGTTGAGCTGAATCCAACAATATGAAAAAGCGGCATTTTGTACTTATTGTTCTTATAAGTAAAATCCATAAGAATGACATGAGGAAAGCTATGAAGAAGTTTTATGGCCAGGGGGTGAGTAAAAAACAAGGAGGTAATGTGTCCCTCAGAATCCCTTGCAGAGGACCAAACAAAATTTTCTTGTTTGAGAGTGTCAATAAGAGCATCAATGGGCCTTCTGCCTTGCAGTTTGTCTTTCTTGATTTTCTTGACTTGGTTATAAATGTCTTGAAGGATTACAGGCCTGTCAGACTCCCTCTGGCTGCATAATTGGGCCTGAATTTTCCTTGGAATGAGCAATGATTCAGACATTTGAGCAATTTGGGATGTTTCTTGCTCATTGAATTTCATGATATTTTCAGTGGCATCATGGCTATGTTCAGTATTTTTGACTTTAAGAGTCCAAGTGGTACTCTTGGCATATTTCCTGGCATAAAGTCTAAAAGGACAGTCAAGCTTTCTTGAGGTGACTGTTTTGGAGGGGCTTTTGTTGGGATTTGGGGTGCCAGACCTGTCACAACATATTTCAATTTGGTTGTGGGTCATATTGGACCTCAAGGTGGACACAGCATACCCCTGAGCCCTGGCAACATTATGCACATATTGCCAAAGAAGCTCAAGGGTCTGAAATTCACCTTCAGTGGGGGTTTGAAGCATTTTTTTAATGAAAATTATGTATAAAAGTAAAAAAAAGGGGGAATTGGGGGATTTGGAATGGGGTAAGAACCTTTCAAAATGTGAAAAAGAGGTGAAAAAAGGTGTGAAAAATGAACAGAAGTGGTTAAGAGTGACAGAAAGTGGTTTGAATATGGGATTAATAGATGAGGGAAGGTAAAAAATTGAAAATTGAGAGGCTTGAAAGCAGGTTGTTGTGGTGGAAAATGCAGTCTTTGGGGGAAAAAAAGAAAAAAAAGTGTGAAAAGCTTTGCAAAATGGCTTTGGTAATGCTGTTTTTCCAAAAAAAAACAATGGTTTGAGGTGGGGATAATGTGGATTATTGGGGTGTTTGAGCTTGTTTGTTTTTTTTTGGGGGGGCTGGGCAAAAAAATCTGAAACAATTGGGAGTTAGAGAGGTTTTGTGGGGAAAAAACCTCTTTTGGGCATGTTTTGGCCCAATACAGGCCCAATGGTGTTTCATTTTTAATTAAAAATGGGCCCAGGGCACCCCTTACGTGTTTTTACCAAATTATGGCCAAAACACGTAAGCTCTTACGTGTTTTTACCAACACCCTATTTTTATTGATGATAGAGGTGAGCTCATCATAATCATCATTAACGCTTCTATGTTTGTTCAGGAGACTTAGTGTGATGAAGTTCATGATCTGTAGTTTTGTATTATTGTATGATGTGTTCTGTAAAAATTGCTTTAGTAGTTGAATGTGTTGAGATTCTGAAGCACATGTGGTTCCCAGGTTTTATTTATTCTATTTCTGTAAATGATTTTAATGAATGTACTTGATGGAAAAAGCTACATATATGGTTCAAAATTATCTAATATTATTGGAACAGTTTTCAAAAAATGTAACATTACTTTATCAGGGAGGTTTCAAGCCTGTGACTCAAAGCCAGAGCACAGGCATGACAGCCAAAATACCATGAACGAATGGTCAAGCAAACTTCCACTAAAGAGTTACCTGAGCCAAAATAGCTCATAAAGGGTATTGAAATCAGGAGGAAAGTCACATATTTTGAAATATAAAACTTCCATAACCATAGTATAAGGAATGAAAGGGTTATTCCAGCTCAAAGCAAGAACTGAGCATAAACCTTACTTTTCACCTCTCATCCAAGATCCAGAGGAAGAAGCAGAACCCCATCAAATTGGTGTTCAAATTGACTCTCAATAAGTGCTATCTAATTTTACTAGCCAAATTAAGCTAGCCATAAAACTACAGAAGCTATGGCTAATAATAAGCCAAATAAGGGTTAACACAATATTCACCTCTCATCTAGCTTCTACAGTTTTGGTGTGAGATACCTAAAGTGGGTTTTATTTGGAAAGAGAACAATCATATCTTTCTTATGGTGCCATCAATCTCCTCAAAACTCATCTAGAACAATTGTTATGGAGCAAACAAGCTCAATACAGGATTAATAACAAATCCACAAATTGATAATTGGCATAGATTTGCCATATTTAATTCTAGCTATACCAAATGAGTGACCATTTTTTAGATCTTATCAAATGCTACAAAATGAGCCACTTTTGAGCTCTCTGTAATCAAGACTGACCAAGATATTCAGGTTTTAATATTGCAATCCCACACTAGCCAGTATGGAATCTTACTTTGGGACAGCTTTCCATAAAGCTGAATTAACTGCTATTTATTCTTTAATTTGTCATAACCTTCAAAATAAGAGTCATACAGGAATTGTTTGTACAGCTTCTGACACATCAGAAGCACCAGAAAACACCTGTAAGCTCCATTGGTGAAAATCTTCATCCTGTATAGGGTAAAATGCCAACTTGTGGTTCTAAAACCACATTTCCACTCAATACCAGTCTTTATTAAGTGTATAGGACCACAACCCAACCCAAATTAGTGAAAACTTTCACTATGTGGTCGTGTTCAGAGGTAAGCAACCTCTCACTACCCCAGAAAAAGATAAAAGAAATCTTTTCCTCACCAAAAAGCCAATCCATTATCCTGTTCTTAGTATTCTTATGTGGTATAGGTTAACATATAAGTGGCACCCTTATATTGAAACAGGTTATTATTATAATCTTAATAATTGTAGGTTTTATCATTTTAAACCAACAGATAAACACTGCACCCAGGGTTTTCAGCAGACCTCACCATTTCTAAGACTGATTAGTAAGGGCCTAACACCCTTAATAATCATCCCGTAATCCTCTTACCAATTAATTATTACTTCTATTTTTGTGTCACAATCAGAGTTATACCTTTTGATTATCATTGTAAAGCTATATCATAGAGTCACCCTGACAGAGGTAGCAACTTGGGGGTATGTATTGTATCTACAGGTTTTTTCACAAGAGAAGAATATTTTAATAATATTTAAAACCAAATTTTTATTTATTTATTTCTAAAAAGAATCAAGATTAATTCTCATTTCAAATACAGTAAATTAAGTAAAGTTCCCCAAATAATCTATTGGGGGTCCTGAATGATATTTGTTTGGTGCTTATGACTGGGAATAATATATTCTCCTTCACATAATTTAAATGAATCCTTGATCACTTATAAGCAGACTCATAAGTCACCTTTTGAGTCTGCTGATTATTTTCCTCATGGACCTCAGACAGCAGGAACAGACACTATCTTTGCCTTTAATTTTTCTTCTGTGAAATAAAGACAATCTTTTTTTTGTATTATTCCTACATTCACCAATCCTTTTAGAGACGAAATTTTTCAATTTCCCAACACTTAGCATTGGATCCTCCCTCTCTTCCAATTTAAGAATGAGGAATGCTTTTGACTAAATCTTAAAAGTCCTATCGTCCTACAAGTAAGGATTAGGCTTGTTTTAATCCCTTCAACAGGATAAAAGGAATTATTGAAACATGACAAGTCAAGCAAATCTCCACCCAGAACCAACCCATCTCAGAGTATCCATAAATGGAAACCCTCTTTCTGTATATTGAAAGGTGCATCCAATGAGCCTGGGGGCTTTAAAAAATCATTTGTGCTCTCCTTTACCACACACAATTGATCCTTGGGTGAAATAATCCTTCCTAACTTGCTACGCTCAATACATAGCACACAGCCCTGGCTGGCCCTTGTGAAAAAACAAAGCAGCCCATTCTTGGAAAGAACTTAATACCTAAAGCCAAGCCATAAAGCTTTCTCCATTACACAGGCTCTATTTCTCCAAAGAACATTGCAAGGGAAGTGCATGATACCGGGGCTGGTTTTTTTAGGGGGGAATCCATGTACATGAGGAATCCTTCCTGTGGTCAAAAATTGGGGAAAATAAACCAAGAGCCTCATTAATAAATTATGTAGGAGCTCTGGGATACCTTCCTTCACAACTAAGAACTAATATGGCTGAAGCTTCAATTCAATTAATAGGATCAAATTGATGGCACAAAAAAGCTTTGAATAACGCGGCGAATTCAGAATACGTACATTCAAAATATGAACACATTGTTTCTTATTTGTAATATGAGGAAAATTATGATGGTTAAAATATTCCACTTATTTTAGGTTTTCTTTTACTTATATCTGATATTGTTGGTGATTTGTGCCACGAATCGACTTTGAGATAATAGTAAAACACCCTGGGGAACCAATAATCATAGAAAAATTTAATCTTTTGGCCATTTCAAAATATATATTAATGTTCATCATATGAAAAGACTTAAACATTTGGATACCCAAAAATCATATAATGGATGGCAAACATACAAGAAAAAATATTTAAAATTATCCTTCTATGAAAATATTTTACATTAAGGGGTGGATATTACTCAGGTTGTCTCAATGGAAGAATACTCGGAAAGTAATTGTCCATGTTATTCTCAAATGTATACAATATTTGGGGGGGAAAACCATCATCCAGGCATCTTATGTTAAGGATATTTGTAACAAGAGGCCTTGTGAGGACAGAAAAACTGAATCAGAAAATTTTCACTCAGAAAAATATGAGATTGTGGTAGATGAAACCAATATGGAGTCATCTCAAGCCAAAGGGGATTCCAGGAGGAGGGAACAAAAGGAAAATCCGGAGCCTTTCTGGATAAGACTATCAATGATCACAAGATGGTCAATTAAGGAAATTTCATTAATAGTACTGACAAAAATTGTATTTATGGGCCCCAGAAGGGAAATATCTCACGCTTCAATAATATATAGAAAAGCGTTATTGATAAATATGAAAGCTCTTTGTAGAGAAAGAATAATTACTGGGGACACAAATTGAGTTATAATTGGGAGAAGAAAATCAGGAACACTGAGGAATTATTCAATTGGGATTCAAAAAATAAATAGTATCATATTCAAATTGAGGAGAAAAAGGACAACAAATTACAAGAAAGGTATGAAAGAAATGAATAATTAAAGAAGTCGGAGACTATTGAGAGGAAAGATTCCAATGAAGAAGAGCTGAAAAAGTAAGTAGAAGCTTGGAAGGCACAAATTCATTTCAAAGATATTTTTTTAAAGCTCAACATGAAAGAACATAGGACAAGATTGGATATTTACAAGGATGCCATGGAAGACACACAGATTTATCGTGAATTATGTAAATTTTAGCTGGATTCGAGGGAAAATACTATTTAGTATAATATCCATTCATCTTAAAATACTGCATGGTTGGAAGTCATTTCACAGATTATTACAAAGGAGGAAAGTCCAGATGAAATTGAAAGAATATTGAATATCTTATTGAATTATTCTTCTTGATACTATCTGGTACTCATTCATTTTTATCATTATCCATTTTTAAATATTTGAACATGAAATATATGTTATCATTAAGAAATAAATGTATGACTTTAAATAAAAGGATGCTCAAAACTTCTCAATTATTGAGTATGATTGCTTGTTCTGGTTTTCCTGGCATGATAAGCTTAAAATTTGTCCTCCAAGAATTTATCCACTTTCATTCTTTCTTAATTACTTGCATGTGTTGCAAAATGAAAAACTTTGTTACCGAGACATCCCAGGTTAAGAGAAAGGGTGTGTGGTAGGTCATAAAAATTGGACTCTGTGGATATCAATTCATTAAATAATGATAATGATATCTAAAAGCCTCTAGATATAAAAATGGCTTTATCATGTGCAGAAGCCACCTTAGTTATATCATTCAAGAAATAGCTCACCCAATCCATGCATTCCTGCATGACTTAGGGCTAGTAATTATGGCGAGTATTTAAGTATTTCAAAGTCCATGCCTGCAAGCCCTATCAAAATCAAAAATTATGAAAGTGCTACAGGACCAGGAGCCAAGAAGGATTCAATAACAATAGGGAAATTATATAATTAACTTTTCCCTTTCTTATTTATCTTAGAATTTAATTCATTTATAAACTCTAATTCCTGAAAATCTTTTTTGAAGAGACAAAAAAAATTGAGGAATTGTAGGAAGTAATAATTATATCTAGGGTGGTGGGAGGGGAACCCTTGGGCGTGCCAAGGGAGGAATACCCTGTGGTGTGCCTCCTTTGCGGGACACAGACTTAAAATGTGGGTGGGCGGGAGTTTGGTGGGGGATAAACCCTAGTTGAGGTTGGCCTTGACCTACAATTTTTCCAACGGACCAACGGTCCAACTCCCATTTTCTCAATTTTATTTTTTAGTCTTTTTTTCTTCAAACTCCTCAACTTTCTTGAAAAAAAAACTGAAACTTAATTCTTCTTTCTTCCTTCCATATTTAAGTCAAGATTTATTTATTCGTTTCACTTTTTCTTATCCAATTTCTTGAATGTAAATCTTTTTTTTGACTCTAATATAGCCAAAAAGTGTCACCACCCCCATAAAATGCAAGAAACTGTAAAACCCCATTTAATGTCCATGAATTATGTTGGAATGGGTTTCTTATGTCAAAGATTAATTATGATTCACCACCACATCAATGCAACGCAAAATGCTCATATTGTCATGATATTTTCAATGATTCTTGACCACATCAACTCTTCATGAACTTAAAGGACATATTTCAGAAAGTTCCACCAGATAAGAAATCAAAATATATACAGGAAGTCCTCCAATATCAACAGAAAATTTACTCTGAGGAGGTTTCAACATATGGTACAAGCACCAGCCTTTCAACTCCACTATCAAGAGCTTCAAGCTTAAAACCAAAAACAAGCTTATGGTGATACACCATCAACCACCTCCTATTTACGATGCATGAGTAATAATTGCACTCAAGAGATTCATGAGATTATCCTCAAGGCCTTCATTGTTTCATATGTATTGTTCCATTTCCTTGACAATGAAAACTTTCAAGATTATCAAAGGGAACTTGTATGTTCCCCTTATAAGCTTCCAACTCATGACTCAATCTGCAACAATCTCTTTCCTTTTCTCCATGAAAAATGAAAGGCAATGATTTTGGAGCAAGTAACCAATACCAAAGGAATTACCCTATCTTTTGATGGGTGGACCAATGTCTCTGGTTTTTCTTTTTATACATTGCTATTACTCAAGGGTCAACATATCAAACAATTCGTCAATATATTAGATCTCAACTTAAAACAACATACTGCCGAGAACTTGTATGAATCAGCTAAGAGCTGTTTGCATTTCAAAAAAATATCGCTCAGAAACATATCAGAAGTCGTAACTTATTCACATTGAGTAATGATAAATTTCAGGTAAGTTTTCCATTTCAAGACCCATTTAATTACTACTCAATGCTAATAGCTTTTATTTTATTTTGTAGAAACTTCTGACAAATAATAACCCTCACATTTTGAGGACTCATTTTATCTCATTGCAAAACAATCTACCTCACATCCAGCAATAACTTCAATTGTGAAGGGGAAAAAAATGTTAGTTAATTACTTTAAAGCCTCTTCTTACTGGAGTTGAGTACCTTGAGCAGTTGTATAAAGAAGAAAATATTATTTATGGGCTTTCAACTTTGTGTGAGTCACAATGGTACTCACTTTCAAAAGTATGCATGAGTGTTCAATCACAAAAGGAAGTTATCAAAAAATTCTTGAGCACATTCTGAAATTCCACAAGTGATACACCCTCCATACCAGCCACTGTTATCTCAGTAATTGAAGATTGAGACCACTTTACTTCCAAAAATGTACTGGTTTCCCTCCTTAAGCCAGTATTTGATGCAATTCACAGCTGTAGCATAAATATACTGAACTATCAGATATATGGAAACAATTTTAAACTTTTTAGTTTTCACTTATATCTACCACAGTTCATTATTTCTTCACCAGTGTGAAAAATCACTTTATCAAAGGAATTCATCAATGTGCTCAAGATTTCCAAGCAGATATCTACATCATTTCATTTTTTTACACCCATATTTTTTAAATGTGGCAGTCTCTCTCAAACATTCACTGGAAGATATCAAAGTAATTACTTTAGTTCTTTCCAGAGATTGACAGTACTCTAAGGATGATTCTGAGATTTTGATTCCACAAATTAAACAATATTACAGGCAGCATGAACCATTTGGACACACATTCAATGGTATGTGCTTTTCTACTCCTTCCAATTATCTGAAGATAATTTTAATTATTGAGACACTACAGTCTTCACAGGTGTATTTCAAAGTAAGGCAATTGATTACTAGCTTTGTCTACCTGATAAAGCACAATTTTTTCCACTGAAGACACTTGCACTGAATATTTGTGATCTTGTACCACATGTAGCAGGGGTTGAAGGACTGTTTTCTTTCATTGATGCAATCAAAACCAAGTATGGAAACCCCATTCTGCCAATAACACTGAAACTGATAAGTCAAATAAAGTTACATCTAATTCAAGAAAACCCGCAAAAAACACTCACACAACCCAAGAAAAACAGAAACATTTAGAATTCTGATTATGACATCATGTGTGGACATGACTTTTTCAATTAACCAATTTACTTAGAATAATTAGAGGAGGTGATCTTTTCTTATGCCAACATGGATGTGATTTCACGACAAGGCACATTCATGGAAACATTATTTTATTTTAGATCTTGGGACAAAGCTAACCAACAAATAATTGTGGGTGCAGTTCCAATTGAGGATCAAGAAAATTCAATTGTTCAGAGAACAACAATTTGGGACCCTCACAATATGCAGATTTGAGGGACCTAGCTTTTATTTGTTTTCTTTGTTTTCTTTGTTTCTTTTCTTGAGGGACTTAGCTTTTAGTGTTTTTCTCTTTGTTGTTTTCTTTATTTCTTTTCTTGAGTGAAATAAATTTTTTTAGCCTATAATTATACATTTAAGGTGGCTTGACATGCCATCACCTCCATCAGCTAAGGGTTTTCCCAAAGGGGTTTGAGAATTTTGCCATGGGCGTGTCTTGGCATAAAGGGGCCCACCCACTACCCTACTTATATTTCTTTTTTCATCAAATATGGAACTTTCATTTTTTGATATGAGAATCTATTGAAACCTATCAGTGAGATGCCATCTGTGTTTTTTTTCTTTCAAGTCCACTGAATTATCATTTTCACTTTTTATCAAAGATTTTATATTTTCAAAAAAAGACAAATGCAAAAAACTAGAAAAGTATTCTTAAAAGTGTTGAAGGCTTTCGGAAACTTTGAATTTATTTATTCAAGTCTTATTTTACTTTCCATATCCTTATTAATTTATTGATTTGTTTTTAAAAAATTGATAATATCTATAATTTTCTTTTTAAAGATAAATGAACAAGCTTTGAAAAAGGAAAATTTTCATATTTATTAAATGAATGAAAAAATTTCTTCCGATTCTGAATACAAATAATTAAATCAAGATACACTCGAAATTCTACTTTTTTTACCACTTTGAATCCAAATCCCAACATCTTTCTGTTTTTTTCACTTTCTATTTCAGGAATCATTAAGTGCTGAAAGAAATCTCAGAAGTAAATTGAAAAAAAAAATGGATAATTTGGTTCATTTGGTAAAGCTTTTTTCCAAAGAGGAAATTGAGAATTCTTTCGAAACCAATAATACCTCAAAACAGAAAATGGAAAAGGTAACATAGAAAATGATGAGATCTGGTTAAAAATTAGTAAAAACGCTCAAAATTCTATGTTTATTTACTATCAGTCTGAGCTTATTCTATTTTCTTGCATATATATTTCAAGATATGTAGTTTTTGTTATTATCAGTATAAACTTTATTTTGTAGATTAACAAAATTAGAATTATCTTTTTAAAGAAAATTCATTTACTCTTCTGAATTCTATTTGCTTTGGTATATTTGATAATCGTTCCATTCAATTTATTTTATTTTTGAAAATTGAAAATATTCATTAATATAAAATTCTTTGAATAGATCTCTTTAATATAGCTTGAAATTATTTAATCTTTAAAGCTTTTTTTTTTGAATGTAAGCCATTTCTATTCCTGGAGTGTCTTTACTTCGAACTGGGGTAAAAGAACCCAGATTATTCAAATTTTTAAAAATAAAGGCCAATTGAAACAAACAAAAATGAAACTTGAATGAACAAAAAGGGGGAAAACCCCAGCTTCTTTTTTTCTTTTTTTTAACAAAAGAGGACTTAACAAGTAGACAATGTCTCATAATTGGAGTAATAAATTGAAAGATTCAAAATTTTCTTATATATAATTATATATCAAAACAATATTTTCAGCTCATAAGTCTCCTTCCAAAATTACCATTTAACCTTTTTATGTTGAAAATGACCTAAAAAGGTCATTTTTGAACCCTGAAAAAACTCATATATGAGGGTAAATGGTGTTCAATGTGAATTTTTTCCAGTGCTTTCTAATCTTACCTGTTCTGATATTAGACCTGTAACCTATTTTATTGGTCATTTGACCAATCACAGAGGTCAGAGTTACTTTAATGAATGGCCCAAAACTCCTCATTTTTTCCAATTTTGGAAATTGGAAAAATATTTCCATAGAAACTCTGGAGGTTAAGAGAAATTTACCAGGGGAATCAATTCTGGTGCAGATATTTCTTTTTAAAAAAATAGAAAACTATTTTAAGAAACAATTTCATAAAATTTTCTCAAAGGAAATCTTTGTCAATTGGGCCTTTTGGGCCCAATTCCTCCTCAAAATTACAAAAAAAAAAAACCTTTTTTGGGATGTCTAGCACCCAAAAATTAGGAAAATATAAAAAATCCAAGGCCAAGGTTGTATTTTTTGATGCTAAATTAGGAAAAAAATAATTTTTTTAAAACCAGGAATGGAATATGTACAAAGACCTGAGCATTTTTGACTTAAGCCCCAAATTTATTCAAATATTTATAATAAATAATTTTTAATATTTTATTATTCTCATTATTATAATTCATTTTTTATAATACAATTAAAATTGCAATATTATCACTACTTATTTAACTTCTCTTTGAATTTTAGAAAAAAAAATTAATAGAAATTTTCATAAATATTAAATTCATTTTATATATATATACTTACATTTCATTTAGGATAATATTTAATCGACACAGGAAAATTGGTAAATATAGATATAGATCTTGGTTCAGCTTTTAATACTTTAAATATTTCTGCCTTTAATCAGTAAATACACATAGAGATTAGTATATCAAAGGAAACCTTAAGCCCTCAAAACAATTAAAATTGAGTAAAAAATGAGTATTGTTAGTATAATTATGTATCTATTTTGAAAAAATGAAATTTAGAATGAAAAGATTGAATACTCTATTTAAAATGGAATACAAAACACTTTATAAAAATAATATTTTCATTTTTATAATAAAATTTCCATTTTGAAAACTTATGATCTTATCATTCTTATAGTAGAGCTTTTATTGAAAGAAAACTTGAATGATTTAGATAATAATTTTTCTTTTCTATTTATGAAAAAATCTTTATTGTAATATAATTTAATCTTCATGATAAGGATAATAGGATTGATATCATACTCATCATTAAGCTTTTTGTTATTCTAATAATAAAATTGAGACTATAATAATAAAGTTTGCATTACACCAATAGCCAAATCTTCTACATAGTAAGATCAAAATCCCTTATCTTACTAATGATGAAAGCTTTAATATTGAAATAAGAAAAAAAGATGAAATTTGAATGATATCAAAAAAAAATCAAATTGATTTTTTAGCTTACCAATTTTTCTTCTTTAAAGAAACTATAATATAGTTTCTATTTTATTTAAAAGAATCTTTTTTTTAGTTCTTTTTTATTATTAAAATATTATCCTTCTCTTTTCACTCAAAAAGAGTAAGAATTATTTCTCAATTCATAAAAATTCAATTATTATTACAATCATAATTACTTTTCTTATTGCAACAAAAGCTGATATAAGTTTAAAACCCAAGTTAGTTGAAATTATCCTTCTTTTCTATGAATAATTCAAAAGTCAATAAATCAATCAAAAATACAATTGTTATATTCATCCTTAAAGGTTTTCAAGTTGTGCAAAAAAAGGGATTTATTTATAAAATTTTATAAAAAAAAAGTCCTTTCTTTTGAAAAATTTCCTTTTCAATAAAAAAGAATTAAAGACACAAATTATGAATTTTATTCAATTTTAATTTTTTTTAACAAAAAACAATAATATGAAAAAAACTGTGAGAGCAATATGCAAATTTGATAATTTTTGAAAGGAATTGGTAAATTCACAAAAGTCTTTGGGAACCCCACAGAAAACCATACATCATTTTACCAAATACTTATGTGAGTTTACCAAAAAAGGAAAAATTTACATGAGGAAGGCCTTTTTTTATAGATATTATCAAATATTATTAATCAATATTTTTAAATATCAAATAATTTAATAATTTTGGATCCCCCTAAAAGTTGCCTCAATTTTTCCCATTATTCTTTTGGGTTGATATTCATGATTTTAACGAATTTTTTTTCTAAAAAATGGATTAACTAATGAATCTCTCAAATTTCATTTTGAAATGAAGAGCTCTCATTTGGTTGAAAATCCCTGAGAAAATATGAAATTTTTCATAGGTATTTACTATTTATTTTTGGTTAAGGGACAAAATACCACTTCCTCAAAGAGAGTTTGGCAGAAATTTTGACCATCAAAATGTTCCAGAATGAATAATTTTTGATTCAAGATTATCAACCATAATTTATCCTTCCCTTTAAGATAATCTTTCTAGGGATTTGATTTCAAACTAAGCTCAAAAAACTTCTTTTTCAATAGAAATAAGGGTTTTGGGGTCTCAAGTTTTATTCAGATTAGTCAAAGTGATATGGATATTACCATAAAAATTTAAATCCTTATAAGATAAAGGAAAAAATTTAAATTATGGTTTTATCATTGAAACTGAATCATTTTTATTTTAGGGGAAGCTGATTCAATTTTATGAAAATGGCATTTGTGCTTTCACTCATATTTAATTACTTTAATGAGTACAATAATCCACAAAAGAAGAGGCTAAATACATAGTAGGTATTTTTACACAAACAACTTGAGTGGTGAAAATAAACTGTAAAACAATATGAAACAGATATCCATAGTCATTTTCTAATACAGAAGAGCCTTTCTTTGAATTTTGAGGAAGAAGGGAAAAATAAAGAAGCCTATGCTTCCTTTATACTTCAGCCCATCTAAAATACTGAGGTTGATAATTAATATTTCAATTTAAAGTAATAGAATGAACTGTAAAGGGTTTTGAAATAATAATTTCTGGAGGGACAGAATTCTTATAGTATTTCAAGAGGAAGAAAAAGATAGGTTTATTTTTCTTTGAAGGACAGAATTTAGAAGAAAAAGAAAAAAAGTGTAAGCCTTGAGGTATTTTTTACATACCAAATAGGCCACAAGTAGCTCTAAAATAAACTTGGGAATATGAAAAACCCATAAGGCATTTATATATCCAATATTCATTATCTTCAAGGAATAAAATCATCAATATTGTTTCTGTCAGTAAGTAAGCTCATGTATGTAAGGCCAGATTTGGATTATACACAAAATTTCACCTAGTGTAGCTCCATGAGATGAATAAGCTTAAGTTAACTCTATTAGGTGGTAATATATAAAATACTTAAACACCCAATAATCAAGAGCACATAAACAAATTGTGAATACTTTTTTTCTTCCTTTTCATGCTAAAATGATAGAATTCTGATAGATCCTATATTACATATACACTAAAAATAATCTTATTCATGTTTTTCGAACTAACAAATACTGTATCCTTTCATACATTATTGTTTCACCCATGGTAAATATCAGTATTAATGGCTGAATCACTATTTGGACATGAAAAATAATCTTAGGGGACAAAGGGAATCAAAGAGAGCCAGGGTACTCAGCTTCTGAGGCCTCTGAGTCATACAATTCTCCAAATCTTGGATAAATTGTCAATAATGTTCCAATAAGTATCTCAAAATATTTTGGGAACTATTTTCAATAAGGCTAAGTCACCTTAATCATGAGAAAATAGAATATACACTTCTATGTTGATGTTCCAAAAAGTTAATGGATACCTTTTAATTCTTTAACCATTTCAATTCTTCATTATTTACCATTAATAGACTCAAAGGAATTAATTAAACCCCTTTTAGACTAGTATTCATAGTAAACAGTAGTTTCTAGGCTATTTGACTGTAACATGTAAAATTAGTGTAAAACTTCAAAAAAATTTTTTTTGAAGGATTAATCTGAATCTTTCAGGACTAATCAATAAAGTGAAAATAAAAACTAAAGAAAAAAATATTTCTTTTTAATAATCTCAATTAATTTTTTTACTTAAAGTCTGATTTTTATGCTTCTATGTGAAACACTAAATCTTTAATATTTCAAAGAAGTTACTGTCTGTTATGGAATTTCCAATAAAATTGATATATTTCAGAAAACATTATTTATTTTATAATTAAGGGAGATCATGGTGGTATATTCATTATCCCTTAACCATAAATGGGTTGTTATCTATGTAAAATCACTCAATTAGGGAATACTATGTGACAACAACTGATATAACCATTAATCAAAACAAGTTAAGTGGTTTCTCATATATATTTTTTCAGTTTACTCCTTTGAGCACCTCTGTGAGGTTTTAAACTTAAAAGAAGCCTTCTATTTCTGTTTTTTCCCAAAAAATAATGCAATCAGTACTACAAACCTATAAATTCATACTATTATATCATTGCAAGTTATTATAAAAGTGTTTTAATAAATTTTGAAAAAATAATGATAATTGAAAGAAATTAAATAAAGAAAATTAATGTTAAATATGATAGTAGCTTAATAGCTTAGAAGCTATACTTTATTTATTTCCAATTAATTGTTTCAAATTGAAAGATACTCCTTTGAGATTACTCAAAAACATTCAGCTCTTTAATTTCCATGTGGTTTAGAGATTTTGAATTCTTATTTTGTGGCTTTATTTATGTTTAGATTTTTTTTGTATTCTTTGGACTTTTAAATAGCTATTTTGTGAAAAAATTTAGATCTAATTTTCCCTCTAATTTCTTTATAATATTATTCTAGAATAATATTTTTCTTATCCCATGAAGATTAATTTTGATGTTAAAACTCCTTTTTTAAGTATAATTGACTCTGGTAGAGAAATAATACTCTTTTCTTAAATATTTTTTGGTAATATATTTTGATTTTAAAATAAGTTTTCTTATTTAAATTATTGAATAATTTTCTTTTTATGTTTATTTAATTAATAATTTAACATTTTTAAGTAATTAAAAACTTTAAAGCCTTGTGGTAATAATAAATTTTTCTTATTATAATTGTTTTATAAGGAAAATAATAGGACATTAATATTCTTTGACTACTTTTTCTCATATACAAACCTTACAAATTATGAGAATGGTAATAGAAAAAAACCTTGTATTTTGTATCTATTTTCTATTATATTTCCACTTTAGAATAGTAATTCAATTCCTGTAAAGAGCTTATCCAATTTCTTCATACCATTCAAGTCTTTCCATTTATTTTCAAATCCATGAGATGAGTATTTTCTTTTATGATAAAGTTACTTATTATTTTAAATTTCTTCTACTATTTCCCCTCCAACATCTTTTAATTTTTCTTTAGAGATATATATAAAATAGGATATAATTATGTAGTCACAATTTTAACCACTATTAATATTGAAAGTTTTAAATTTTTATAATTCTTTCAAGAAAATATCCTTCTCAATAAGAAAACTTTTTAACAATAAAAAAAACCTTTTTAAAAAAAAAAAAACACAAAAAAAACTTTACAGAAAAAATCCCTTGTATGATAATTTCTCTAAAAACTTTAACAACTAAAAAAAATATACTTTTCTTCCAATTTTATTTCATGTTCATTTTAGAATGTAAAAGTGATTCATTTTCTTAAAATATTTCATATATTATTGATTTTTCTTTTTCCTCTTCATTGGTTTCATTTCGGTATTCTGTAATATTCCTGAAGGAAGAAGATAGTGAATCTTAAAGAGTCTGGTTCACTAGTAGATGTATAAATTAAATGAGAATTTTTTTTAATCTAAGATTGATAGTCCTAGAGGATCAAGAGGCTAATAAAAGTTTTCTTGATCCATATTTCATTTTCTTTTATGAATTTGGCCTTCCTCTTCTCCTTATATTGAATTATTTCTTAAAATTTTCAAATATTGATGGCTCCCATTATATTTTAAGACATAAATTATTTTTCTGATTCTTATTTAGGTAATAGACTCTTCAATTTTATCTTATAAGTTTTAGATCTGTCCGAAATTTTTTTAATTTAACTTTGATAGTAAAGAAATCTCTAAAATTTTAAATTAGTGATTTTTATCATAGGCCTTTCTTTGAGATAATTCATTTCAAAAAAAATTGAAAATTTGATTTTTTTTTCTTTCTTTCTTTTCAATTCTAAACTAGTATCTTCACCTTTATAGCCTCACTAGAATATTTTTGAACTACTTGATATAAGTAAGCTATTAAAAAAAATTAATTAATAATTTAAATGAAAGATCTAACTGGTAATTTTAAATGCTATTGTGAATAAAAATCTTCTTTTTTTTAGAATCCCCTACATTTAAAAAGCTTTTTTTTTAGCATTTTTACATTTTATTCCTTGATATTATCAACATTTTTTTAGTAAAAACATCATTTTGGGAGGAGTTTTTTTTTATTATTATTGTGTTCTATTTGAATGGAATTATTTGATATTTTTCCCATTAGAGAAAAATGTTAAGGAGATAGATTTCTGATATAAACCACAATTTAATCGAATATTTTGTTGATAATCTCAAAACTTCTTTTTTTTTAATGACATAGTGAGATTTTGAACTACCTCAAGAAAGTTTCAGGTTTAATTTAAAATAAATATGTTTATCATTTAGTTTTATCCTTCCATTCTATAAAGTTAAAAATTCAAAACTCTAAATAAAATATTTTGATAAATATTTTTATTTATGTATTAAATTTTTAGAAAAAAAAAAGAAAAAATTTCAAGATATTTTTTTACATTCTTCACATTTAGAACTTTTTTTTTTAATTTAAAAATTAGTGGTAATTCTTTTATTACTTTCTTATTGTTAAAATAAATTTGATTAATAATTATTAAGTGTTTAATATAATCATTTGAGTCTTTTTGATATCATCAAAAGTATTTTTTTGATTTGAGATTTAAATGAAAGCATAAATTTACTTTTTTCATTGAATTTATTCCTTACTAAGATTTTTCCCTCTGTATTCCAATTTATTGAAGAATTACAAGTATTTCAGGCTCTCTTTGATTATAAATCTGAGCTTTAATTTCTCTGAGGATTAATTGGGCTTAGGAAAGCTGTATTATTCAGCAGGTTTCCTGAGTACAAAAAACTCCCGAAAGAGGTCTGTACCATTATATTTAAACTTGATTAATGATTATGCTCAGGTCTATTTTATTCTTTGGGTTCAGGCTATCTTGTTGGAGTATTTTCTAGAATTAAGTCTGAAATAGAAGTCTAATTCCTCTGAAGTTAACCTTTTTCCTTGGGTTTGACCCTTTGGAAGATGCTCCCCAGATCTTTCACAGAATATTTCAACCTTATTGTGAGCTGTATTTGAGATACTGGTGGTAACAGAATAACCTTTAGCCCTTGAGAAATTATGAAAATTCTTCCAATGGGCATCAAGGTTTTTGAATCCTTTTTCAGAAGGGATTTCAATCATATTGATATGAAAATTATGAATAAAATTGAAGTAAAGAGAGATTAAGGGGAAAAAAATAAAAACAGGGGAGATGAATTAATAAGGGAATATAAACAAGGGGAAAAAAGGCAATCCATAGGAAAAATATCAAAAATGTAGAAAAGGTGAGATGAAAAATAGGGAAATAAGGGTTAAAGTTAGTGAAGAATGATTGAAATTGTTTGAAAATGGCAGAATTAGAAGAAGTACAGGGGAAAGAAGTGGGGGGATTGGGTTTTCTTTTCTTGAAGTGTTTTTGGATTATTTTCTTTTAGTAGAGGGGGGAGGTTAATAAGGTTTTTCAATCTGGATTACTCCTAATTCCCCTGTTTTAAATTGAACATAAGCAGAATTGCTTCCTTACATGAATTTAGCCTTTTTTTGGTAAACTAACATAAAGGGGCTTACATGGATTGATCAAGCCCCTTCTTTCATTAAAAAAACAATCAATTGAGTTCATTTAATTTGGGCAAATAATAATAATAATTCTAAATATTCCTCTTGTTGTTTTTTTTTTTTCAAAAAAAAACATTATTATTTGTTTTTATTTATTAAAAATTTAATTTATGGTTTTTTTTTGGCTATAAATTAATGAGAAATATATATATATATATTTACTGTATTTAAATTTTTTCATCATTATTAGTAGTTTTGATTATATAAAAAAAATAATGATAATTTAATTTAATTTTAAAATATATGTATTTCAAAAATAATCAAAAAATAATTAGAAACAATTCTTTAAATCAGAAAACTCTTTTATTTGTTTATTTTTTTATCAAACTTTATATTCATTTATTATATTTTTTTGATTTCTTTCAAGAAAAACTTTCAAACAAATATATAAGATATTTTCAAAGATGATTTTCTTTGTATGAAAACAAACCATCTTAACTAAAAACACTCTAGAGGCAAAGTGTAAGGATGTTTTTGGCTAAAAAGTATCAAGGAGACATATGGGATAGTGCAGGTGCCGGTGTCATTTCGCAGAACAAAGTAGGGGCAAAGCCTTGGTTTCACTGTATTCATTTGTTTCGAAAAACAAATTGAAATGATGCAACAAACCAAAAAGTAGCCAATTTCTCATCTTCAAAAATCCTTTTAGGTGATATTTTCCTTCACGTTTTTCATTCGGGTTCAATGTTACAGATAATTCACGTTAAACCTTTTCATCATTAATGCTTTATTGATTGTTTTATTTAAAATAATACGTGTAATCATTGCTCTAAAACAAACACTGGCTATGTGTCCTTTTTTTTAAAAAAATAAAAAAGCTAAAACTTTGGTTTTAAGCAAACAAGAGTCTATTACCTGAATAATACTTGGAATAAATAATGGGCTAACGGAAGTTCTTCTCCATAATCAAATTCAGTTCAATTCAATGGCTTTTTTTCAAAAAAAAGTAAAACATTGTCTAATTTTCTTCGCTGTACATTTCATCAAATACAAATATACTCTCTCCCAACATCCTTCAAGCAAGCCATTGCATCAAAAAGTGACTTTTTTTCCAATTTTTTTTATCATTGAAAAAAAAAAAAGTCACATGATCTTTCGATTAATTCCTATAATGCGCTACTACTCAATTCAATAATTTTCCTTTGATTCGTCTTAAACTTTTCCAACCTATAATTAGAATCATTGTAATTTGTTGAACAATCATTTTTACCAACGTGAAAAGGGAACAAATCGCGAAATTTCGATTGAATAGCGATTTGTTGATGAAAAAAATATTGAGACCACACAATATATTGAAAACATCAAGTCGGGCAATGAAGATTTTTATATAGTTTTGGTTTTGCATTTTCGGCGGAGAAAATGTGATATAAATAAAGTCAGTTCACTGTTCTTCTGAAAATAGAAGCATTCTTGAATAAAAAGCGACACGATTACTCAACTGAAGTTCTAAATTTCTAATCACGCAATCTTTTTCTGCCAGCTCTTCTTTTAATTCTTGATTTTCTTTGACTAATTTATCAATCTGGGTGTTTTTATTCAAGTCAAAGCCTGATTCTGTGTTCCCAGGGACAGTCGCGCCAAACTGATTGCTTCCAGACGATGAACCATACTGGTTGGACACATTGTTTTCTGCTGTTGTGGGTAAACTGGGCAAGCTTTCTTGTTTAATTGAAGCCGGTGGGGATGGCGCTCGACTTGGAGGCCGTGGCATTGGCAGTTGCTCGGACGTTGGTGCAGACGGAAAACTAGTGGGATTGGCGTAAAGGGATGACTTGACGGGAGGAGCGATGGTCTCGGCATGGTTCTCCAAATTGATTAGGATTGGTTCTGCCGTCTTACCTGAAAAGAATTCGGAAGCAGTCAAAGCAGCCGTTGCTGATAAGGCTGGCGGATAAATATCTGCTTGAAAGGAGTCCGACTGATTGTGTGGTTTCAATGACTGGAATGTGATTGGTAAAAAAAAATTGAGTTACCTTTCGTGGAACAATGAATGAAATTGGTTCGACCAAGTTGTTTGTAACTTTGTACGCGCGGGCGATTTCACAATCTTGAGTGTTTAATGCTCTTCGAGGAAGCCAGCACATACCACGTTGTGGCTCACTAGATTTGTACTCGGTACTAAATAAACAGCAACACAGCATTAAAAACCTTGACTAAATCACAAAAAGCCTGGAAGCCTCGAACTTACAGGTAATGACTGAATTCATCCAAAAACAAAGACATCAGTATTCAAAAGACACAAACTTTGATTGGCTTGAAATCGATAGCAGCCGGTCGGATTAAATCTTGATAAAATCAAGCCGCTTAATTCGGCGTACTCACAGATCGTCAGCCTCATATTCGTAATATCGAATATTACCATCGCCTTTTCCTGCCAAAAACTAAAAACAATGATTAAAAAATGATGTGAAAGGAAAACGAGATGTGATAAACCCAATGGGGATTGAGGAGAAGATGAAAGAACCAGATGTACCAAGATTTCATTATCAGACCAAAAGGGCATCAAGGTTCCGGAACTAGTATCGACAGTCAATTGCTTGATGGGTCCTTTTTTTATATCTGCCGTGTTCCAAAGAAATACTTGGCGATCGGAAAGTTTACTGAAACCGGTCGTGCAAACTCTATCCAAGCGACCCATCCACTCAACTCTGGATCCCTTAATGCCTGTATGAGAGTCCGCAATTGAAGTTTGTTGACCTGATCTGATATCAAAGATCCGAAGTTTTTTGTCTTTGCAGGTTCTGACGAGAATGATGATGTCAACAAAGAGACAGATTAATTTTAAGAAATTCTGAAGGATGACTGACGTTGCAAGAAGAGTACCGGTCCAATTGAAGCTCATGCTACCGACCATGTCAGGCTGTTGAGGCAATTCAATCACACACGCAGCTTTTTCGACGTCCCAAATTTTGACTTCTAAACTAGCACTAGCTAGTACGTTTTCGGCTACAGGATGCCATTTGACGTGCCCAGCCTTTCGGCCGTGACCAGATAACCTGAGGATAGGATCTAGATCATTAACTTCTGGTTTTTCAAGTCTGAGGGCAGCGGATAATTTATCTTCATCGACATGAGTAAGGACGACCTTGCCATCTTCACCAGAAGAGGCAATAAGAGTATCAGAGAAAGGGGAGAAACAAGTATCGAGTACAGGAGCCGTATGAGCTCTGCAGAGTGGGTAAAGGTCAGGTAATTTGCCAGTATGACTTAAAGGCACGACTAAATATGCGCCACCACCAGAGGCCTGATAGCTAGAGGGAAAGAGTTAAAGATTAATGAAAGATGATCAAACTTTCAATCATAAAACAGAAAGATTTTTACTTACTTGACTGAAAGGAATTTTGGATTAGCGTTAGCCAAATTAGTATCCCAAGCAGAAGCAGAAACTTTGATATTATCAAAACAAAGCTCTCGTTTTGAAGATTGACCATAACTAGAGCAGTAAGGTAAGATTTTGAAGGATTTATTGAATGAAATTTAATGTCAAACTAAGAATAATTCGACACATCTTACACATGACGATAATGACTTTGTCTCACAAAACGACTAGAAAGATTGAGATCAAGATGGATAATTAGTTTTGGTAAGTCTTAGGGTGAATCATTAAAACAAGGAATCAACCGTACCTCATGATGAAAAAAGATGATTTCAGATGTTGAGGCTATCAATTGATGGATTGATTGATTGATTGATTGATGATGATGATGATAAGAAGAAGCTGAAGGACTTGGAAGGTGGAAGAATTGAGAAGATCTTAGTAAATTTTAATTTGAAGAGATTCAATCAACCTTGATCAACGACTTGGTCAGAATTAGAGGGCGAAGAAGATTTGAAGCATCACTAAAATTGGCTCAAAAGATTCATTCATGGCCAATCTAAATCACTCTCACTGTTTGAAATGATTTTTTTTAATGAATTTTCATTCAAAATCAATATTTTATAGATAAATTTGACTAAAATTCAAAATTTAAAGACACTTCTTAAAATTAATTGAATTATCTGATACCAATCACTGATAAAATTGGGAAGTTGATTAAAAAAGAGACCTTACAAATTTATTTGGCCAAGAAAACTTATTCAAATACAAATAAATTATGAAGTTATCATCAAGTTGACTTGACTTGAAATTTATTAGTCAAGTAATCTTTTGAGTCTCAAAGATTATTAAAATAAAAAAATAACTTAATGCCTTTTTTTAAAAAAATAAAAATAAAAATCATCTAAACTCTATGCTGGGTGATTTTTTTTGATTGAAATCCTTTTTATTTTTTAGAGAATATATAGAGAAATTAAATTAAATTTTTAAGGTGCTTTTTTAAAAATATTTTATAATAATCAATTAGTTTAATATATTTTTAAGCTGAATTTTTTTTATATTACTTCTCAAATCTATTAAATTCAAAATTTTAAATGATTACAAAATTCTATCTGGAATACAAAATTAGAAAAACACTTACAAAAATACCAAAAGAAAAATGAAAAAGATTATTTTCATTAAAAAAAAAGAAGCAAATTCCTTAGTATTTTGTAAAATTATAGCTTCTTTTTTTTTGGAAAAAAAAATGTTCCAAATTTTCATTTTAAGCAAATTTTGGGATATTGAGATATTAAATTAACTGAACTAATAGTTATTTTTTAACTAAAATTAATTAAAATTCAAGAAAAAAACTTATTTTATTCTTTTTCAAAAAATAAAACATTTTAATTTATATAGCTTAAGCAATTTGATAAAATTCAATAATCTTTTTTATAATTAATGAGTTAAAGATAAAAACAAATCTAAATGAATAAATCTTAATATAGTTAATTCAATTCAATTAGAAAATTTTTTATTCATAAATAAAGAAAAAAACAAATTTCCTCTTTGACATAAACTTTAACAAAAAAAACTTTGAGAGGTAATTTAATCTAAATTTTAATAATATTTTATATCAAAAGAATAATAGTAATAAATAAATAAATACCTAATCTCCAAAAAAAATTAACAAGTGAATAATTCATTAATTATTTGAAATAAAAGAATTAATATCCATAAAATAAAAGAAAAAAATTGAAACTTCTTATCCTTCTTTTAGTGAAACAAGCCTCCTAGAAAGCTATTTTACCAAAAAATGAAATATTGGTATATATAATAATTAATACTACTAAACAAGTTTTTCTGAAAAACCCCATATTCTTTGAAATTTTATAAATTTTATAGTTCTTGAATTTTGATAAGATATAATATAAGAATATAATACTTTATCATTAAATATTGATTAGATCTATCAAAAAAAGGAATAAAATTCAAAGGGAACCATAATGTCAGCCTGTGACTCAAAACCAGAGCACAAGCATGACAGCCAAATACCATAAACCAATGTTAAAGCCAAGATACCACCAAAGCATGGAGCTGAGCCAAATAAGCTCAAAATTTCTCAAAATAAAGAGGAAATCCACCACTTTCCAAATACACAAGCTCCACCATCATAGGACAAGGAATAACAAAGTTATTCCTGCTCAAAGTTGTTGCTGAGCATAAACCTTATTTTTTACCTCTTATCTGAAATCCATAGGAAGAGGCTTAACCTCATCAAATGGGTATTGAAATTGAAGCTTTAAGTCAGGGCTATCCAATTTCACTAGCCAAATTGAGCTAGTACCAGAACTACAGGAGTTATGGCCAAAAGAAGGTCAACTAAGGGTGAATAAAATATTCACCTTGCATCTAACTTCTACAGTTTTAGTGTGAGATACCCAAAGTGGGGTATTTTTGGAAAGATAACAATCAGGGCTATCTGATGGTTCCATTTATTTCCCCATATATCATCTAGAAAAAAAGCTATGGGGCAAACAAGCTCCATACAGATCTTAAGCAAATCATACATATGTACAAAAAATCTTGTACATGACATAACTTTGCCATATTTAATGATAGCCATGTCAAATTAGGTACCATTGTGTAGAACACATTTAGGAATACACAATGAGCCAACTTTGAGCTTGATATCTCAAAAATTGACAAAGCTATGGCCATTTTAAGGTCAAAATCCTACAGTTAGACCAATACATCTTTACTGTGAGATAATATCCCATAACCATGATTATGAGGTGTAAAACAGACAAATAAGTATGTTTATACTTCAATACCTCATAGTATATTCAATACTGGGGTCCCATACAGGTTCTGTAAAGCATTCTACTCGTCATACATGTCAGAAGAGGGCTGTGTGGTCCCCAGATGAAAATTTTCACCCTTTATAGGTGAAAACTGCCAATAAGTGGTTTCAAAACCACATCTGACCCCAATCCAGGCTATACAGGCATTTTGAGAACCACAGGCCAGTCCTTTGAAGTGAAAAATCTTCACTTCCTACATATGGAAAGGTCTAGAGGACTTTTTCACCCACGTTTAGGATAAAAAAGGGCCTTTTCTCCACAAGAAAAGGTTTCCTCATCCTGATCTTGAATTCTTACATAGTAAAACTTTCAAAAAAAGTTATACTCTTGGAAATTAATCAGGTTATACTTTAAACTTTAGTATTGTAGCTCTTATTATAGTAAACTAACTGGTAAGACTGCACCCAGGGCTTTCAACAGCACTCACCAACACTATTTTATAATAGTAAAGCCCTTATCACTTTATTTTAAACCTTCAGTATCTATAATCCAACCATTTTTAATTAATTTTACTGTGTCACAGTCATAGTCAAAGTTGTCAATATCCTGATTACACCTTTATCATAGACTCAACCTGACATTTTGGGGTCCTGGCCATGTTTTTTTGGATTTTTGGACCTTTTTCATGCCAAAAGTGAGTATTTTATTTTATTTTCTTAATTCTGAAACCATTTTTTCTTTCTTTTAGGTGTAAAAATTCTTTAAAAAATAATATAAAACATATCTTATATTTGTTTTTTGAGTGGTATATGTCCATATACCACTGTGTTTTTCTATTTTAATTGCCTTGTTGCTTGGTTGATTATAATATAATCACCACAAAAACTTTACTTTTTGGAATGTTTTACATATTAAAACACTTTAAGCCATCAATACTGTCCTTTTTTTAATTAAAAATGACACCTCTCTTAATGTAAACCAACAGTATTAGTGGCCTGGTTGGGTATATTGATAATTTCAATTTCCCATTACATAACCACTTTTAGATTAAACTTTTTAATTACAAGTTAATATGTGAGATACTGGTATACAAACAGTGTACCAGAAATCCACAAGCTGTATTTATGACATGTAATTGATAATTTCAACTGCACTGTCATAATACAAGGGTATACAATAGAAATATATTGCCCAGAGGCCATTATTACATGTGCAAACAGAATTTTAAGAAGTATTAACTGACATTAAGCCATCTTTTCCTGTTTGATTCAATGGAAGATAGCTTAATACCACTTGAAAGCCAGTCACAGACCACCATACCAGTGACACCCTCAGAACCAGAGGGAAGCAAGGGAAAAGGAAAGAGGCACAGTGAAGGCCTTATCACAGCTAAGAAGTGGACACCCATTTCCACTAAGAGGAATAGAAGACCACAGAACTCTGAATCAATATAAGGTAAGTCAACCTTAACAACTTGTACAGGGAAGATTACAGTCATTAACCCAGTTGTAACCTCTAAAGGTAAATTTCCAAAAGCAGCAGACAACAAATTTGTACAAGGCACAGTCAAAGGTATATACCCTACAAACATAAAGTTGTTGAATTCTTGCAAAAACGGATATGTCACCTTTACACTTCAGGAACCTTGGAATCCCAAGGAACCAGCCAGAGGAGAGAGAAGGCTTGTTCAGAACCAGAAGACCTGGAAGAGGACACCTTGGAAACAGTGGTGGATGGAAAAACAATGAGGGCAATTGTACCCACTCTGCCATTAACTTTTCAATTCAACAGAAGCCTCAAACCAGAGGACTGGAATGATATGGATCAAGTTCTTCAGCTCCACTAACTCCTCAAAGACCTTTTTCAATGGAGCATTGACAACAAGATGTTCAACCTAGCATTGCACTGGGCAGAACTTGGAGCAAGTTTCCAGAAGATATGTATAAAAGAGATGGACTTCAAAGAACTTATGGTAATCACAAAAGATTGGAATCTCACCAGGCAGTTCAGACTTCTTAAGGAGAGGGCAATCAGTATAAGGTAGAATCAAGCCACTATCAAAGCTATAGAAGAACAGCTGACCCAGACAGGGCATACTCAGATTCCTTCAGGCTCACAGGGAGTAGGCCAAACCAGCTCTCCAGTAGCTTCACACCAATCAGGAACCAACAGATAAGTGGCCAAGAGTCACCATTATTCACAATCCCAGGTATTTTCCAGGAGAAGACAAGGATACAAGGGCAAAAACAATACCTCTTTCAACCAAAGGAAGAGAGAGTCAGACCCAATGATCCAGAAGCTGTTGGACTTGGTGAAAGAAGTACACAAGAGCCAGAAATAGTTGTACATACTTCCAGAATCAGTAGCCCCATTAATATAAATATTACCCCCACTCAGACAGAACATAGTGTTGTTACACCTTAGAGTAACCTAAACAGTGATAAACTGTGGTTACAAATGTCCCAATTTTCTGAGAAAAATCAAAAGAAGCTTGCAGAACTCTAAGCAGGCCATGAGAGGATGAAAGAATTAACAGCCTCCAAAGGCAAAATTGTTGAAACTCTTCAAGAGGGACATTCTCAATTGAGCAAAGCCTCTGAAGAGACCAATGAAAGACTGAATCAAGTCCTTTAAGAACAAAACCACAGAAAAAGGGACAGGGATTGTCTGGATCAAGAAATAAACAAGCTGTTTAATGTCTACCATAACATGAAGCCCCGACCACAAGGCCATATTATGGATAATCCATATCACCAAGAGGACATGAAACCAGAATCCATATTGGTGAATAAGGCAAGATCTCCATCTCAATACCAGGATGGAGACAATATGGCTTATTCTGAGAAGGAAGCCTTAAAACAGCTTCCAGAGGCCTCAAGCTGGCCCAAAGCCTCTGTAACAGGAGAATATGATCATATGGAGCTCATTGATTATATTGATGGACTCTTAATTGATGTACCAAGCATACCAGACTACTGGATTACTGCTATAACCAATACAGAATTCAAAGGACATGCTAGTATTTGGTATACAGAAATGAAAGAAATACATTTCAGAAGAAGCCTCCCATGGTGGAAGAGTCAAGTTATCCAAAAGTAAAGCAATGGTACTTGGATATGGCAAAATACCATGTGTGAGCCTTAGAGGTGTTTTCATATACCCAAAAGACCACAAATAGCAAAATAAAATACAACTATAAATAAAATAAATTTATTTATATTATAAAAATAAGAATTAAAATATAAATAGAAATTTAATTATAATTTAAAATAAAAATTAAATTAAATTTTAAAATTATGAAAATACATTTTTACTTGAAAAGATTAAGTAAAAATGAATTTTTAATAAAATTAATGAAATTAAAATATATTTGGTAAAAAGTTACATAAAATATACTATAGCTTTTTATCCAGTAAAAAACCATAAGGAAATGACTTCACCATTGGATTCTTCATAAAAAATAAGGTCGGGTCACCTCTGGGAAAAATTTCTGTGACTCAACTCTAAATAAGCTTAAATCAATTTTTTAGTATTTTCTGTACAAAAGCTGAAAATACTCGATACCTTAACTTAATTCACATCAAATGTGGCTTTAACCATCAAATTTTGTGTTAAAATTGAGATGTTGTGTGTAGCTTAGAAGTTATGAGGAATTGAAGTATTTTCAATTGAAATGTCAAAATGTGTGTGTGGATTACATAAGTGAACTGTAATTTAAATATGAGGTATCAATTATTACAGTTATTTACTTTGAAAACTCAATTGAATTACACGTGTAAATTACAAATGTATTACATCATGAGGAATTAAAGAAAAAATGAATTGGAAAGATTGATTCTGGGGGGGGGGGGAAAGCAACTCTAGCTCTAAGGAGGAACCAGACCCCCAAAATCCTTTCTAACCGGCATGAGATGTCAAAATCCATGCAAAAGCTCATCACTTTTGGCCTGGAATTGAGTCACAGGGTCTTTGACTCAATTGATGATGAGGTTTTAGTACCAACCAGGGCAGTTTTAACTGTTTCCAAGAGGGTAAAACTACCCTTAATTTGAAACAATCTCAGTAAAAACAGTTTTAACTGGTTTTTATGTCTCTTACACACATTATGAAGCGTTTTGAAGACTCTAGACCAGGTATTACTATAGTAATGGCTGATTTAAGGGTCTAAATTGGCTAAAAATGGCTAAAACAGGGTTCAATGATGCCATAATTGGCTTTTCTGTTGTCAGAGTGTTTTCCACGACTGACAAGAGTAAATTCTATCTTTGTAGTCAGAAAAGTGATGGCTATAAAAGAATGTCTTTTTTGCCCCACTTTTCTCTTCATGTTAGAATCTTTTCCTTATATAATTAGTTTAAACACTGTTAAACCAATCAATAAAAGATTCCAACCACCTTTTTTATATCATTTTGAAACTTTTAGCCATGTGAAAAAATCATTATAATCATTTTTTTTAACTCTTATAACCATTTTTACCCCTTGAACCACCCCATAAGTGAATTAAAGTATCTTTCATCACTGTTAGCTTTGTCACTTTGTTTCCAAATTCACTCTGGTCACTTTTGGGCTTGTTTTCTATTTAAAATACTTTTCAAAGACTTTGTTATTTGATTAATTTCTTTCAGTTCTTTGCTCAATTAATTTCAATTCAAATTGCTCTTGAAGAAATTTCTTTTGTAGCCATAAATATCTCTTGTAGAGTATTTTTGGATAAATATTTATTGTTTGTAAAACAATAAATCTTTATGATATTATTGTTTTATACTTATAAAGTTAAAAAAAATAAAATTGGTGTGTTTTCTCTTAAAAATACTATTTCATATTATTTTTAATCATTTTTTACCTTATACAAATTTTGAGGACAGGAAAAGTACTTGATTTTCAATCAAAGTTTCATATTCACACCTTACATTTGGCGGCCCAGCCATGAAATTTTACCTGTGAAATCATTTTTTACCCTTTTTAAATATTTTTTCTTATATCAAAAAAATTAAAAACATATAAAAAATACTTATAATTCAAAAAATCTATAAAAATATTTTTTTAAATATTATAAGTGAGGCTTTATTTTTCATTTCCCTTTAAAAAAATCTTTTTTTACTTTATCAATTGGATTTTTCATTAATTTTAGTGTCTTAAAATGTGGTAAGACAAGAAAATATTGCAACAACCTCAACAGTAACAAGCATTATTCCTGCAAGTACTGTGAGTTCTGAACATAATAGTACAATTATTATAGCTCAGAATAATCAACCAGAACCAATTTCTTCTGAATTATATAACCTGGATGTAAGTAATACCCTTCAGAAGGAAAATAATTTGGCCAATAGTAGATTTTTTGATGTAAAATTACTATTTTGAGCTTTTTAATCATAAAATATACCTTCAGCCAGATCAGGAGCCAGCTATAACCCCTCAAGAAGCTCCCAAAAAGGTCATAGATGTGATTATGGCAGAAGCCAATCAGCGACAGAGGGACAAGGGTCAGTTAATGACTTCCAAATTAATAAATTATGTCATTCTGAAGCTGATAATACTGTTTTACCTTCAAAAAGAGCTAACACCGCCACAAGAAGCCTCAGTGGACATATAAAAAGCCAGCCAGAAGGCCTACAACAATGAACTGCAGCACAAAGAGTACCAGATCCTTGTAGATCTGTGGAAAAACTGCATGAATTCTTACCTGACTGTGTAAAAATTCCTGGGCCATCCCAATACTTGAAGGTTACTCAATGGATGGCATCCATTGATGGAAAAGAAGAACATGATGCTTTTAACAGCAGAATGGAGGAAAAACAACCCTCCACCACCCAAGCAAGTGCCAAAAACATCCCCAGTAGCCAGCAGCAGCAATTCCAACATGAAAAAGCAGCCAAAAGCTCAGAACAAGGGTGAAGGCAAGGCACCAGCCACAAAACCCTACAGACAGGGTTACAGAATCCCAAAGATTCAGCAGGATGCCATGGTCAATGTATTCCAGATGGCCAGAACAATGATGGTGTGAGCCTTTGAGATATGACCACATACCCAATAAGGTCACAAAAAGGACTCAGAATAATTATACCTTTAATATAATTATATTAAAATTACTTAGAACAATTATACATTAAGAATAATTACTTAAATATACAAAAAATACCATAAATTGGTACACAAATTGGTTTAAATTAGAAACCAATAAATCAACATGTAAAATAAATTATACCATTGGATTCCCCATGGAAAAATACACATATACCATTTTTATGGCATATCTGTAAAGTCAATATTTAAGGAATTATAAGGTATAATACCTTATAAAAACCATAAAACCTTATTTATCTCAAGAACTAATGAAACAACATGTAAAATAGATTGTACCAGTGGATTCCCCATGAAAATCCACACATAAAAAAATTAATAAGCTAATTTCCAATGTTAATACTTAAGGAATTAACCTGAATATATGCACTTTTTTGGTCAACGCATATATTCAAGGATCATAGCTAATATCTTCTAAACTATACATGATAGAATGATGAACCAAAAATAAAGTTACCACGTAATTACTGTAAGAACACAGATATGAACTTTATTTTACAAATTATAAACAAGGTTAAAACCTATGATGAAATATTGATAAAAATCAACAGAGCTGTTGACCACTTTGTTGGGAAAGTGCTCCAAACTAAAAAAAAATGTATACAGTTGGATTCTACTAGTTCATTCGTGAAGAATGATGTAATTTTTATTATTAAATTCAGGGTATAACCCCCTGAAATCAAGGTTTGAAGTTTAAAATATTGAATTTCGACAGAAAAGATGAGTTACAAGAAAAATCATCAAAATTAGAGTTTTGATGATGTAATGAAAAGCTCTTGGCAGCATAATAAGGTTATGCCAGGCTATCAGAATTCACTCTCTGAATTGCTGTAGCGTGTAAATCTTGAAAGTTATTGAAGATCAAAGTTTGAGCTTAAATTGAGCAGTTATGATCACCTACTGTAACCTTAAATTAAGTTTAACAGTCTTAAGAGTAATAAAATTGGTGAATACTATTAGTTTATGATTAAAACTAATAAAATCCACGAAATTTGGGGTTCTGCCAAGCCTCTGATGTCATCAACTTTAGAGTTATAGTGATAACTCTAAATAATGGTGTAATAATGATGTAATATGGTTTGATAATGATGTAATCATCTCCAAACCTTAAAATATTGATCAATTCCAGTGGATATGATCAGTACACTTCTACTAGAAGCCTGTTGGACTCTAGGAGGGAGGTATTTACTATAAATAGAGCTCTTTTTACTCTATTTTCCCCCCAAACGCATCAAAAACATTAAATCAATTAAATAAAAGGTAATTTCTTTATTCTTTATATATAAAACTCTTATATTATTAAAGACCAAAGACCATCTTAATATTAATCACTATTTTTGTGTGATTATATCAATTATTTAATTGTTTTTGTCATAAATCTCTCTATAAACTCATTTCCACGTAAAATCAAGAAATTTAGTAAATTTTCTTTATTTTTATTGTAACTACAATTTGAAAAAGTTGTATTATTTTCTTTTGGCGTAAAATATCTCAAAATTATTATTTTAAGTGTTAAAAGTAGGTTATTTCATCTTATTATAATAATTCCTCTCTTATTATTACTCTTAATAATTCTTAATTAATATAAATAGTATTTATATTAATATATAACTTTAATATTGGTAATATTATTGTTATTAATTGTTTTTTATTTATAAAAAACAGTTCTTTACGCCTTTATTATTTGTTGGTAACAATAATAAAGAGCTATACAATATATTAATTATTTTATATTAATATATTATTTACAATATTATAATTTCATATAATATTAATTATATTATTATATTTATTTAATAATATAATATTTTTACGCCATAATAATAATATTTCTTTATTATTATTATTATTTTAATCTTATTTATTTCAATTATAAGGACATTCAGAGTACAATAAGTAATAAATTAGTAATTTTTACTTATTGTTTCATAGTCAAACCTTACATTTGGGGGCCTGGCCGTGATATTTACTTAAAAGACCTTTGAAAGGATTCTATTTGGGTTTATCCAATAATAAATTATATTTATAATCATAAAATTATATAATAATTTTATATTTTATTGATTTTAAAAGCTATTGAGGCATTTGGAAAGCAATTGTACTGTCTTACACGTGGTTTTTCACATCCTTAGACTTGCAAGAACTTTCTTTGAGTGACTCTAGTGATTAAAAAAGATAATTTATAAATTAAAAATAATTTTTATTATAATTTAATTTTATAAAGAATCATATTAATTTTTATTTTATTCCTTAAAAATAAAAAATATAAAAAATATTAAAAAATACTAAAAACCAATAAAAAAGTTATTTTTATTCATTTTTATTCTTTTCTTTATTCATTTCAAGTTTTTAAAGATATAAAAGCAATTTCTACGTGGAAAATTGCCATATCTTGCCAAAAATGACACTTCTTATAAAAAGACTTATATTTATTTGTCTTTTTTAGTGTTTGAAGATAACCCAACAGAAGACAACCAAGCTACTGTTGAGAGGTTTGTGGAAGAAACTTGTCAAAGTTCTCCAACACCAGTTATCACCAAAAGAAAGAAAGCTAAGAAATTAGAATTTCCAGGACCCACCATTCAAGACTCTGAAGGTGAGCACCTCTTTTTAAATTGCCATAAAAGAATTTTATTCTAAAATACTTTTATTTTTTCTTATTCTTTAATTATGACTACCAGAAGAGGTTCCCAATACTCCATCCAATCAGATGGAGCTGGACTCAGAGGTAGAACTGATCCCTCAAAAGGGAAAAGAAAGGGCAATATCCCCAGTGGAACAGAATCCACACAAGGAAGTGCCTTATCGCAAAGGCAAGTCCCAGAAATGCCCATGATATCTGAGCCTGAATTAGAACTAAGTATGAGTAACTCAAACAGGTACAAATCACATTCAGAGGGCTCAAATAGACATCTACATGAGCCAGTACAAGCAGTATTGCACAGTGTACAAGGACAAAGATTGGAAAATGTTGCCTCGAATACACCAAGGAGTGATGAACTCCTGGCACATCCTGAAAAAGTTCCTCAAAGAGGAGGAGATAGTGAAATACTCCAATGGATGGAATCCACTGTCATCCAAACCTCAAATCAAAAAAATCAAGGACTACCATGCCAAAAAGAGGGAGGCAACCAAGGAAGAAGCCCCAGTAGCTTCTACCAGCAAGCCCCAAGCCAACCCACTTCCCCAAGAAGGGAAGAAGAACAAGAAAAAGCATTGGAAGAAACCATATTCCCCAAGCTACAGAATCCCAAGAATCCAAAAGGATGCCATGGACAATGTTTTCAACATGGCCAGAACCTTGATGGAATTCAAGGACAAGGAAGAGCAAAGAATGAGACAACCTCATTTCCCAAAGAAATAACCTTGTCCAAAGATGTTGTAAATACTTTAACAGAAATTAAAAATAGTATATTACCTCTAAAAGAAATTAAAGATAGTTTATTATCACTACAAGAAATAAATAACAATTTATCTTCTTTAACAAAAATTGTTGTGCAAAACAAGAAAGAAATTGACAACATTAAGTTTATTGTTGAAAATAATAAACCAAAGAATTTAATCGACAATACTCAAAAATTAATACAAGGACAACAAGAATTGTATAAATACATAAAAGATATCAAAGACAAGACTTTGACAATCAATTATGATGTGAGTATTGACAATCTTACAGAAAAATTAAATAAATTAAGTATTTCTGTAGAAAAATTTGAAGAAAAAACTTCATCACACCAAAAATTACTTTTGGACCATGTGGAAAAAAGTGATGAAGCAAGAATGCATCTGAAAGACGATATTCAAAGTGAAATAAGGCTTATTACAGAAAAAATGGATAAAATTAATGAGGCTAATTTAAATATGCCAAAGTTATCAACACCATTTTCTCATATAAGAAGCCCTGTTAAAACAAAAGAAGAATTGTCAAATCCTTTCATAACAGACTTGAGTCACCAAGATAATAACCAAGTCTTAATGAAAGAAGCACCTCAATTAAAAGAATGGCCAACATTCACAGGAGAAGGTGAATATGACCACATGTCATTTATTAAAACAATTGACATGTTACAAGAAGAATATGCCATACCAGATGAATTAATCACTGCAAGATTACATTCATTGTTTGAGAAATCTGCAAAAAGATGGTATTATGGCATAAGACAAACAAATGGTAAAAATACCTGGTCTTGGTGGAAACAAGAAATAATCACCAAGTGGGCAAATGATGCCTGGAGGTATAAGATAGAAAATGCATTTGAAAACTCTTTCTTTGACCCAGAGAAAGACAGACCTTTAACTTGGTTCTTGAAACAAGTTGAAAGGCTTAATGCACTGTACCCAGAAATGTCACAAAAAATGGTGCACATGAAAATACTTAAAAAATGTGGAGGAGAACTAGAACATGCCCTAAGAAGCAGGTGTATAGAACCATGCTCCACAGAAGAGTATATAAATGCACTAGAAGATATAGTGACAAGAACAAAAATTGGCAGGACTTGGAAAAAATTGGACATTAAAAGCCCAAATAAACCATTTATCAAAAAAGATAAATCAAAATAATCCTTTAAGCCCAATACATCCAACAATAATGAGCAAAGAAAATGCCATAAATGTGGAGGTATTGGACACTTAGCCAATAATTGCCTTAAAAAAGCAAAGATTAATGAAATTTTGGAAACAGAAAACCACAATGACAAAGAAGAGGAATCTGACTCTGAAAAAACAGAAGAGTCAGAAAGCTCTGAAAGTGATGAAATCAATATAATTAATGCACAAATTAATAATATTGATATAATTTATGAAGTACTGGATGTTAATTCAAACTTGCCACAAGTTGGAACATCTGACACAAATCTGACAAACATACAAGATGCCAAAATGTATAGAACCAAACCTGCAAGAGGAATGGGATATACAGCTGGAAAATCAAGTATAAGTATTGTTATGGTTGATAAACAAGAAGGAAAGGTTAACTTGGATACAGGAGCATATTGCACTTGTGTTGGCAAAAGTTATTTAAAAACCATTGTCCCAGACTGGCAAGAAAAACTTATGCCAATACAAGGTGTCAACTTTAGTAGTGCAAGTGAGAGAATGAAGCCCCTTGGAATAATTGATTTAACACTAATTTTTCCTCATCCCTCACAATGTGTCAGAATTAAAGTAGAGTTTTTAGTAATGGACAACTGTACTAGTAATCATTTCATACTTGGGAATGACTACTTATCAATCTATGGTATAGATATCTCCAACCAAAAGGATAGATATTTTACCATAGGAGATAACAAAAGACAAAAGTTTGGATTCTTAAATAACAAAAAACAAATCACAGTTATTAAGAATGAAGAAAAAATTCCAGAAAAGGAACTTTTTACATCTGAACAACTCAAAGAGGCAGAATTCAATCAAGAATTAACAGAAAAAATGAAAGAAAAATTGATTGACCTCTTATTTAAGTATAAAAATGCCTTTGCAACTGACAAAGAGCCACTAGGTGCCATAATTGGACATGAAGTGGATATAATTCTTAATGTAGAAAAACCTTACCCACCTTTATTAAGAAGACCTGCTTATCCAGCCAGTCCAAGGGCTAGAGAAGCCTTAGAGGTGCACATTAAAGAATTAATGGACCTTGGAGTATTAAGAAAGGTTGGACATAATGAACAAGTAGAGGTTACTACACCTGTCATTATAACTTGGCATAATGGAAAATCAAGGATGGTAGGAGACTTCAGAGCCCTGAATACCTATACCATTCCAGACAGATATCCAATACCCAGAATCCATGAGACATTGACCCAATTGTCACAAGCTAAGTTCATCACAGCTATGGATGCTCTTAAGGGTTTTCATCAAAATGTCTTAACAGACAATGCCAAGAAACTACTAAGAATAATAGTCCATTGTGGAATTTTTGTATACTTAAGAATGCCATTTGGAATAAAAAATGCACCTTCCCATTATCAAAGAATGATGAATACCATATTACCTGAAGAATTATCAGAAGGATGGTTGATTATCTATATTGATGATATCATAGTTTGCTCAGAAACTTGGGAAAATCACCTTACAAGACTAGAAAGGGTACTGCAAAAAATAGTCCAAGTGAATATGAAAATTTCCTTGAAAAAATGTCATTTTGCATATAGTGAATTAAAGGCACTAGGACATGTAGTATCTGGCCTTAGTCTAGGCATAGACAAAAATAAAGTAGCAGCAGTACTACTTAAACCAATGCCTCAAGCCAAAAAAGAAATGCAATCATTTCTAGGATTTTCTGGTTACTATAGACAGCATATAAAGGACTTTGCAAAGATTGCTAAATCCTTGTATAAGCTATGTGACCAACAAACAGTCTATGAGATGACAGAAGAAAGAGTCAAGGCATATGAAGAATTGAAAAATTCCTTAACAAATGCCCCATTTCTTCTGATTCCAGATTGGAAACTACCCTTCAAACTGTACATTGATGCTTGTGGAGAAGGACTAGGTGCTGCACTTCACCAAACACAAATTATCAATGATAAACCAGTGGAAGGACCAATTTGTTTCATTTCAAGGCAGATAAAGCCAACAGAAGCAAGGTATGGAGCAAGCCAAATGGAATTCTTATGCCTAGTGTGGGCTTTAGAGAAACTGCATTATTATTTGGATGGCACAGTATTTGATGTAATCACAGACTGTAATGCTGTGAAATCACTATTACATATGAAGACTCCAAATAGACATATGCTGAGATGGCAAATTGCTATCCAAGAATATAGAGGAAATATGACTATTGTACATAAATCTGGAAATATTCATAAAAATGCAGATGGTCTTAGCAGATGGGCTTTAGCAAATACCCCTGACAATCCAGCATGGGTACCACAAGAAGAGCACCATATAGAAGGAATATGTGTCACAGACATAGGCACAGAATTCTTTAACCAAGTTAAAGAAAGCTATAAGACAGACAAAAATTGCCATATCTTAAACCAACTTCTGATGAAAGACTGCAAAGATCCATCACTTTCATCAAAACTAGATGAAATATGGAAAAAGGCATATGATGAAGGAAGATTCCACCTCCTTGATGGAATCCTTTACCATAGAACAAAACACACATGTGTTATGGCCTTAACAGATAGAACACTAATAAACACTATTTTACATGAGTGTCATGATAATGTTGCATCTGGACATCTCTCAGAAGATAGGACACTAGAGAGGGTGAAAACCTGCTCTTGGTGGCCAAATTGGAAGAAAGATGTTGCAGAGTACTGCCAAACCTGTGACAGATGTCAAAAAGCCAACAGAGCCACAGGAAAGAAATTTGGAATGATGATCCAAATCCAAGAACCAAAATCCCCATGGGAAATAGTTCATATGGATTGGGTAACAGCACTACCTCCAGGAGGAGACAGGAGTTATAATGCATGTCTAGTGTTAGTTGAAAGGTACAGTAAAACTCCCATGTTCTTACCATGTCATAAAGATGACACAGCTATGGATACAGCCATAATGATATGGAATAAAGTCATTAGCCACACAGGCTTATTCCAAAATATTATAAGTGACAGAGACCCAAAGTTCACTTCAGCATTATGGACAAATCTCCATAACTTATTTGGGACAAAGCTATCATTCTCAACAGCTTACCATCCCCAAACTGATGGTTTAGCAGAAAGAATGATACAGACCTTAGAGGACATGATCAGAAGATTCTGTGCTTATGGGCTAGAATTCAAAGATTCTGATGGTTTTACCCATGATTGGTGTACACTAATACCAGCACTTGAACTGGCATATAAGACATCAATCCATTCTTCTACTGGCAAAACACCAGCAATTCTAGAGAAAGGTTGGAATCCAAGACTTCCTTATGATACCCTCAAAAAGGACTTAGTGGATATACATCCAACAGCAAGCAGTTTCAATATAATGCTTGACAAAGCAAGACACCATGCAAACAGATGCATGCAATATTCTTTTAAATATGCAAAAGAAAGATGGGATAAAAGTCATAAGCCACCTGATTTCAAAATAGGAGACTTGGTTTTAGTATCAACCCTTAATTTCAATAACATAAAAGGCCCAAAGAAATTGAAAGATTCCTTTGCAGGACCATTTATGATAAAAGCACTTCATGGACCCAATGCTGTGCAATTAGAACTCACAGGTGAACTAATGAACAAACACCCAACTTTCCCTGTAAGTCTAATAAAACCTTACAGTTCAAGTGACAAGGAGTTATTTCCACTAAGAAATAAACCCCCACTTGAAATTCCCCCCTTGGAAGAAGGAGAAGAAAAGAAAATAGTAAAAGTCCTTAAAGAAAGAAGGACAAGAAACAAAAAAGAAAGGGAATACCTTGTAAGGTATAGAAATTCAGCTCAAGAAGATGAATGGCTACTTGAGAAAGATATAACAAATGCTGATAAACTACTAAGAAGGTTCAGACATGAAAGAAAGCCTGAAAAATAGAAAAGTTAAGCATTATTGAGCTTCAAGACTAACAAAGTCTAATGAAGAGGTAGGACAGTGGATGATACCCTAATCACACATATCAGATTGTGGTACAATCTTTTTTGGTGGTAGGGAATGTGAGCCTTTGAGATATGACCACATACCCAATAAGGTCACAAAAAAGACTCAGAATAATTATACCTTTAATATAATTATATTAAAATTACTTAGAACAATTATACATTAAGAATAATTACTTAAATATACAAAAAATACCATAAATTGGTACAAAAATTGGTTTAACTTAAAAACCAATGAATCAACATGTAAAATAAATTATACCATTGGATTTCCCATGGAAAAATACACATATACCATTTTTATGGCATATCTGTAAAGTCAATATTTAAGGAATTATAAGGTATAATACCTTATAAAAACCATAAAACCTTATTTATCTCAAGAACTAATGAAACAACATGTGAAATAAATTGTACCATTGGATTCCCCATGAAAATCCACACATAAAACAATTAATAAGCTAATTTCCAATGTTAATACTTAAGGAATTAACCTGAATATATGCACTTTTTTGGTCAACGCATATATTCAAGGATCATAGCTAATATCTTCTAAACTATACATGATAGAATGATGAACCAAAAATAAAGTTACCACGTAATTAATGTAAGAACACAGATATGAACTTTCTTTTACAAATTATAAACAAGGTTAAAACCTATGATGAAATATTGATAAAAATCAACAGAGCTGTTGACCACTTTGTTGTGAAAGTGCTCCAAACTAAAAAAAAGTATACAGTTGGATTCCACTAGCTCATTTGTGAAGAATGATGTAATTTTTATTATCAAATTCAGGGTATAACCCCCTGAAATCAAGGTTTGAAGTTTAAAATATTAAATTTCAACAGAAAAGATGAGTTACAAGAAAAATCATCAAAATTAGAGTTTTAATGATGTAATGAAAAGCTCTTGGCAGCATAATAAGGTTATGCCAGGATATCAGAATTCACTCTCTGAATTGCTGTAGCGTGTAAATCTTAAAAGTTATTGAGGATCAAAGTTTGAGCTTAATTTGAGCAGCTATGATCACACACTGTAACCTTAACTTAAGTTTAACAGTCTTAAGAGTAATAAAATTGGTGAATACTATTAGTTTATGATTAAAACTAATAAAATCCACAAAATTTGGGGTTCTGCCAAGCCTCTGATGTCATCAACTTTAGAGTTATAGTGATAACTCTAAATAATGGTGTAATAATGATGTAATATGGTTTGATAATGATGTAATCATCTCCAAACCTTAAAATATTGATCAATTCCAGTGGATATGATCAGTAAACGTCTACTAGAAGCCTGTTGGACTCTAGGAGGGAGGTATTTACTATAAATAGAGCTCTTTTTACTCTATTTTTCCCCCAGACGCATCAAAAACGTTAAATCAATGAAATAAAAGGTAATTTCTTTATTCTTTATATATAAAACTCTTATATTATTAAAGACCAAAGACCATCTTAATATTAATCACTATTTTTGTGTGATTATATCAATTCTTTAATTGTTTTTGTCATAAATCTCTCTATAAACTCATTTCCACGTAAAATCAAGAAATTTAGTAAATTTTCTTTATTTTTATTGTAACTACAATTTGAAAAAGTTGTATTATTTTCTTTTGGCGTAAAATATCTCAAAATTATTATTTTAAGTGTTAAAAGTAGGTTATTTCATCTTATTATAATAATTCCTCTCTTATTATTACTCTTAATAATTCTTAATTAATATAAATAGTATTTATATTAATATATAACTTTAATATTGGTAATATTATTGTTATTAGTTGTTTTTTATTTATAAAAAACAGTTCTTTACGCCTTTATTATTTGTTGGTAACAATAATAAAGAGCTATATAATATATTAATTATTTTATATTAATATATTATTTACAATATTATAATTTCATATAATATTAATTATATTATTATATTTATTTAATAATATAATATTTTTACGCCATAATAATAATATTTCTTTATTATTATTATTATTTTAATCTTATTTATTTCAATTATAAGGACATTCAGAGTACAATAAGTAATAAATTAGTAATTTTTACTTATTGTTTCATAGTCAAACCTTACAGATGGAATTACAGAAAAAGGAGGAAGCCAGATTAAAATATCAGAAATGATTTCTGACATTTTTGATGCTATTCCAGAGTTGTATGAAGCTATGAATGACATAAAAAGACATGTTTCTGATAAAAATTAATCCATTTGTAACAATCTTAAAAAAAACAGCTTAAGTCTGAGCCAAATGAATGAAACACTCATGGTTTTTGAGAAGGTTTTAAGAACAATTAAAACTTCTAATAATGACAATTCTTGTGGAAATAAGATAAATAAGAAATCTACCATAATAAAAGAATGAACATACAAATATTCTAAATTAAATATTGATGACATAATTGAAACAAGAATTAAAAAAGCCATAAATATCAGCAAGACAGATAAAAAGAAAGTACTTGATGAAATGTAAAATTCATTTACTGAAGTAAAGACATATAAAATTGCCTTGAAAATTGTTTTTATGCTTCACAAGAAGAATTATCAAAATTAACAATGAAATTGAATCAAGTCACTGCTGATAATACAAGACAGACAGAGTTGTGGAAAGAACTGACACATAAAGAAGAAATATATAAAATTGAAGTAATAAATTTAATACAAGCCTTCCAATATGAACTCAAAAATTCCCAAAGGTGTAGCAACAGTAAAATGAATGATATTGAACAAATACTGAACACCTTACCAAGAATGTCTACACCTCTGAATCAAAATGAGGGTACAGGAATTCCCAATCCACAAGTATTGGATGCTGAAAATTCACAGTTAAAGAATGAATTTTCCACTTCTTTTCATAAATTGGAACCATTAATGGGCCAAGAACTTTTAATAGAAGTACCAAAACTTAAAGAATGGCCTCACTTCAGTTGTGAAGGAGAATATGACCATATGAAATTCATCAGACATATTGACATGATTAAAGAAGATTTTGAATTACCAGACAGATTGCTAACGGCAAGATTTAAAAGCTTTTTTCCCATATCAGCCCACAGATGGTATATCAAATTAAGACAAGCACATGGACACCAATGTAGGACTTGGGGGGAAACCCAAATTATAAACAAATTGGCCAATGATTCTTGGAGTTTTGAAGTGGAAACAGCCTTTGAATCTGCCAAATTTAATGCTGATAAAGACAAAGATTTACCATGGTTTTGCCAACAAAAAGACAGATTAACAGAATTGTATCCTGACATGTCAGAATTTATGATCCACAGAAAGATTCTGAGACAATGCGGAGGTGACTTAGAGCATTCTATCAAAAGAAGTACTACTGAACAATCCTCAGAAGAAGATATTATTGATATATTAGAAGAAGTAACCACCAGAACCAGAATTGGTTCTAGTATGGTGAATCTCAAAACAAGGTTTAATACACCTTGGAAAGATTCTGTGGACAAAAATACCAAAGAAAATTCTAATAATATGAAGTATAAATCTGCAGATATAAGCATAAAGTGCCATATTTGCCAACACACCACCCACTTAGCCAATACATGTCCAAAAATGGGAAAAATCAATGAAGTTGACATTGAAAAAGAACCAGATGTTGAAAAATATGATAATATAATTGAAGAAAATTCAGATGATAAGTCATCAGTTTTTACTGAATCTTCAAAATATATAGAAAATATCAATGCCACCTTTGACATCATTAAATCTTATTCCCACTTGCCACAATTAAGCAATGTTCAACTTGATTTGTAAAATATTCAAGATGCACAACTTATGAAGACCAAACCGAACAGGGGAAAAGGTTATACAGCTGGTAACTCCTGTCTAACAGAAGTGGTAATTGACAAAAACCCACTAAAATTTTACTTGACCCAGAAGCCTTCTGCTCTTGTGTTAAAAAATCTTTTCTTGAAACTTGTGCACCAAATTTTGAAGACCAATTTTTACCAATTGATGGCATCAAAGTCAATAGTGCAATTAATCAAATGAAAGAATTGGGAATCTTTGAGACCACTGTCATATTTCCACATATTAATGGAAATTTAAGAATCACTGTTAAATTTGTTGTTATGGAAAATTACTTTGATACCCATTTTATATTGGTAAATGACTATTTGATCATGTATGCCATAGAATTACATGAAAACAAGGACAGATACTTTACTATTGGAGAGAATAAGAATCAGAAATTTGCCTTTTTACCATCTAAGAGACAAATCACGGTAAGAAAAGTAGCACCAGTCAGCTTACAGTTGGAGAAATTCAGATCTGAACAGTCAAATGAAGCTGAAATAAACCTTCATCTGACTTATAAACAGGAAAATGAACTTTCCGCCCTTGTATAGGACCACAGTGAAGCATTTGCATCAGACAAAGAACCTTTGGAGGAAATTATTGGTCATGAAGTTGACATCATCCTTAACTTTGAGAGACCTTATCCACCACTCTTAAGAAGACCTGCATATCCAGAAAGTCCTAAATCAAGAGAAGCTCTTGAAATTCATATTAAATAACTTCTAGACCTTGGTGTAATAAGAAAGGTTGGCTATAATGAGGAAGTAGAAATAACTACACCAGTCATAGTGGCACGGCATAATGGAAAATCTCAAATGGTTGGGGACTTTAGAGCTATGAACACTTACACTGTTCCAGACAGATACCCAATACCAAAAATCCAAATTTCCCTTACCCAGATATCTCAAGAAGTGTATATAACCACTATGGATGCCCTCAAAGGATTTCATCAGAATGTGGTTACACAAAGGGAAAGAAAATACTCGATAATTATTGTTCATTGTGGATTATATGAATATTTGAGGATGCCTTTTGGTATCAAGAATGCACCTTCACACTTCCAAAGAATGATTAATGAAATCTTCCCTGAAGAACTTTCAGAAGGATAGTTGATCATTTACATTGATGACATTATTGTATGTTCCAAGACTTGGGAAGAACATATATAAAGATTATTGAGAGTTTTAAAAGAAATCAAATCTGTGAACAGGAAAATTTCTTTGAAGAAATGCCATTTTGGATTTAAAGAACCCAAAGAACTGGGACATGTAGTATCTGTTTTGTCCCTTGGAATTTACAAAAACAAGGTTGCAGCAGTATTGCTGAAACCCATGCCTCAGAACAAAAAAGAAATTCAGTCATTTTTGGGGTTTGCAGGATATTACAGACAATATATTAAATATTTTGCATCCATAGCAAGAGCTCTTTAAGAATTATGTGACAAAGACACAGTATTTGAAATGAATGTTGACAGAGTCAAAGCCTTGACCACTGCTCCACTTTTACTGATTCCAGACCTTAAACTGCCTTTTAAACTTGATATTGATGCATCAGGGGATGGGCTGGGTGCTGCACTTCATCAAGTACAGATTATAAATGATAAACCTGTGGAAGGACCCATATGTTTCATATCCATGCAAATCAAACCAACTGAAGCCGGATATGGAGCAAATCAAATGGAGTGTTTATGCCTTGTCTGGGCCTTGGAAAATTAAATTACTTCCTGTAGGGATGTGTTTTTGAAGTGATAACAGATTGTACCACTTTTAAGTCACTTTTGAACATGAAGAAACCTAACAGACATATGCTCAGATGGAAAATAGCTATACAAGAGTATAGCCGCAATATGACAATTGTTCACAAAGATGGGAATATTCATTAAAATGCAGATGGATGGAGCAGATGGCCAATACCAAATAATATTGATAATCCTGCTTATGTGCCAGAAAAAGCTTCCCCACAGATCCCCATAGAAGGAATCAGTGTCACATACCTGAACACCACTTTCTTTAAAGAGGTAAGAGACAGTTATACTCAGGATAAGAATTGTAGCATTTTATGCTAATTGCTTACTAAGGACTGTAAAGACAACTTTTTGATACATTCCTTAGATGAAATATGGAAAAAATAATATGATGAAGGAAGATTCCACTTAATGGATGGTATAATTTGCCAGAGAACTAAGCATAAATGTTTCATGACAGTTGTGGACAGGTCCTTAATCAATCTTGTACTTAAAGAATGCCATGACAGAAATTTCTCAGGACATCTGTCTGAAGACAGAACAAGAGAAAAAGTAAAAACCTGCATGTGGTGGCAAATGTGGCAGAAAGATGTCGCAGCATATTGCAAAACCTGTGACAGATGTCAAAAATCAAATAAATCCACTGGAAAAAAGAGTTGGAAATATGATCAATATCCAAGAACCCAGAAGACCTTGGTAAATTGTCCATATGGATTAGGAAACTGGCCTGCCACCAGGGGGTGATAGAAGTTATAATTCTTGCCTAGTGATTGTTGACAGATTTAGTAAGACTCAAATCTTTCTACCATGTCACAGGGATGATATAGCCATGGATACAGCTCCTCTGATATGGAATAGAGTAGTATTGTGGTATACCATGACAGTTCAGCTGAATAAATTTTCTATTTTTATGGTAATTATTTATATAAAAGAGGATATCAATAGTATGAAATCACCTTTGAGGAAAAGTAACAGTAAAGTAAACATGGAATAACACAAATGATATATTCAGTAAGGAAAATTGACCACAGATTTGCTCTTCCAGTGTCACCCCACTGCACTATCCAACACATAATTGTGATGGACAGTACCCAAATCAAAGACATTTTTCAATTTTCTCTGTAAATAGTTTTTTAATATAATTTTTTTAATATGCTTGAATATGAGCAATTGGGTGATTAATATAATCAGAGTCACAATGAGGATGCCAATTAATAAAGAGCAGAGTTTTAGGCATCATAGGGGATATAGAAGGTTCATGATGTGGAACAAAACACTTTTGAAGTATCAATTTTGGGAAATTTCATGTATTTTTGCTGTTATGAACCACCCAAAGAGGGGATAAGCATCATTGAGTTCCTTTAGATAATTTAATTATTAATTATTTAAGACTGAAATAATTTATTGCTGAATTGGAAAGGACATATTACATCAACCTTTCTGTGAATGTAACCCCCAAAGTTCTCATTGAAGCTGCAGAGATGAAGAGTGGGACTGAATTTTGGAAGGAATATAAAAGATTTAGGAATTTTCAGGAAAAATACAGGTAATACAGGTAATATAGGTCAATGAGTAATACAGGAAGCCAGAAGACTATAATACAGGAAAATCAGCTGACAGATTAGTAATCAATTGAGTAATACATGGAGATAAGGGTTCCAGGGCCAGAAATTAAGGTTTAACTGTATTACACAGCCACATGTCACATGTAAATGGGAGAGATAAGAATGAATGGACCTGATTGGTCAGAAACACGTCACGTCATTAGGAAAAGTCAAGTGAAGCAACCTGATTGGTCAGAAATCCAGACTCGTGTCACGTCACAACACGTTGCCCTGAAAATCCACAATTAAAGTTTGCACACCCACCAGAGGCTGAAAATTTCCAAGTCCCCTCTTTTTTGCACTCCTATGGAGGACCCCACGGATATAAATAGAGGCCCTCTCTCCCACTTTTTCCCTTCTCCCCATCTAGAAATTGTAAATTGAATTTATTTTTTCTGATCCCTCTTCTAGGAGGTATACTAGAAATTTTGATAAATTAAGCCTAGTAACTGAGGTTTGTTGTTGACATAGATCAAGAGAACCAATAGTGTGAAAAGACTTTAATTCATCCCTTACTAGCAGGTAGACTAGTGCCTTATTTAATTAGGATCTTAAAGCTTGAAGCTCATGAGCAAGGCATCTCTGGAGTTTAGTTTTTAAGTCCTTAAAAGTAATTTTTAGAGAGTTTTAAAATAAAACCATCAAACCAAAGTAATTTTGTAGGCTTTAAAATAAAACCTAACCATTATAATTAGTTTTGGGCTAGTTTTTGTTGAAAACTTCCTCAAAGAGAGTAATTTTGCTTGTTTTAAAACAAAACCTGCACAACAAAAGCAATTTTACTACTTTTTAAATAAAAGTGGATATGTATTTATTGGGTAATCCCTAATAAATTATCATCAAGGAACAAAATAAAATTAAATACTCTAGTGTTTAGTTCAAATTAATATTGAACCTATAACAATTAGATATCATTATTATAAGAAAACCAGAAGAGATCATATAATCTATTATTAAATCAAAACACAAAACATAACATTAAACTACCCATATTATACTAAATTATTATCAATTATTAGATTAGTAGCCTAACCATCACATCACAAAGGGCTTGAAATATATTTTTATCCTTTTCAAGTTTATTATATCAGAGAATTGAACATTGCTGTTATCCTAGCTATTAGTTTCTAAATTTATCCAAGAATTATCAAGAAAAGAATATTTTATGGTTTTGTACTAGAAGATAGTGTTTACTTTTATTTTTTATTTATTTTAGTTATTATATTATTTGATATATTGTTGTACTATCATCTGGTGGAATCCACTCAGCCTGCTGAAAGTTTTAAAAAGAATTTATTTGTTAAGGTTTTATATAACCATTGTTTTGAGTAGAGAAAAGTCTGATTAGAGATTGTTGAGTATAATATTTTCTGATCAAGCCACTATCAATAATAAGATTGATTTGGTGAACTCAGTAAAGATAACTTAGCATATTAGGAAGGGCAGTCTAGATTATTCTAGCACACAAGCAGAGCAAGGGTTACAAGTCTCAAACAGCAATTCAAAACTGTTTTCTTGTAATTTCCCCTTCCAGGTACTGCCTCATTTTATCCCACACGTGGAGGAGTTCCCACATCTGGTGTCCCAACAGTGGCTTGTCAGATTGGAATACCCTTAGCATCTCTTCAGCTTGATCTCAGAACAATAAAATTAACAAAATAAATATCTTTTAAAAACTGGAATCAACCAATCAAAAATCATCATATCATAATTCACCATCATCTCGTCAATCATCATCATCCTCATATCATTATTATTATTCACTTAAAAACTCAACACCATAAGCACAAGAATCTCAAGTAGAATATAGTGATCTTATCCCAACACCAAGAACAGAAGAAAAGGAAAAGGAGAAGATAAGGAAGTTCTTCTTTAATCTCATTTAAGAATCAAGAAAAGGAATAAATAAATCAAAGGAGTCAGGAGGCATTATTTATAAAGTAGAGACCATGGATCAGTCCACATCAAAATTACCACCATTACCTGAGGATACTGTAGAAGGACAGTATGAGGAGGAAAGTGAAGAAGAAGATCAGAGTGAATATCTCATGAGGCTTTTCAAAGAGACACAAGAGCAAATGGCACAGAAGTTGCAGGATATTATCAATAATCTAAGTAAAAAGAAGGGAAAGAGAAGAGAATCAACATCATATACACCAGGGGCAAGCCCTAATGAACCCAGCTTACCTAGACATGTTAGACCAGAAGAATCACCAATATCACCAACACCTGGACCTAGAGCAACATCTACTCCAGCAACAGAGTCAAGACCATCAAATATTCCAAGGAGAGTTTTTGTTTCAACACCAACACATCCAAGTCCACTACAACAAGAGATCCCAAGGAAAGAAAGATCAGTAGTAAAAATTAAAGCAAAGAATTACAGCCTCAATTTCAATGGTGAAGAAGTTGAAAAATTTATCAAGAAGATTGAAAGAATAGCCCAAATTGAAGGTGCAACAGAGGAAGATCTGGCAATGCAGATGGCCTTTTGGACAACAGATTCCAAAATTAGTGATGCAATAGAAGCTATGCCAGGATATGAAGAAGGAAATTGGATGCAGCTTAAAAAGGACCTTATAACAAAATGGGGGAGAGTTGAACCTGAAAGAAGATATAGAAAGGATTCCCTTGCACAGCTATTCAATGATACACAGGATGAAGGTGGAATCAGTAATCTTTCACAGTATAAGATATTTATAGGAGAATATGAGACAATTATTACATACCTTTTAAGATATAAATATATTCCGCAAGATAATATGTTTCATGAGGATCTGTTTGACTGTCTCTCTGCAGACATAAAGGGAGCCATCAGTAAAGAGATGATAAAGGAAAATGTCATGGTTAGAGCAGAAGATGGAGGATATCTCATACCACCAATGAGGATCTTGAAGAAGTACATTGAACAGGAATTGGAAGCAAGAGTATTAGTCACCAAAAGACTTTCACCCTCAAGGATAGCTGAAAAGAAAGAATTAAAGAATAAGGAAAGGAGAGTTCAATTCAAAGAAGAGGTATTTCCAGGAATGCAAGAAGCCCTCAAGAAAATGAAAGAACTTACAAGAACCTTAAAAGAACAAAAGGAAGTATTCAAGGAGGAGGCACCCACTGAAAATGAAGATGTAAAACAGTTCATGGATCAATTAAATGAATTAACTAATGCGGCTACACCCCAAAAGAAAATAATTAATAGCCCTCAGTCAAACAATCAAGGATTCAGACCAAGAGATAATGCTTCTCCACCACCAAACAGGAGTATACCCTATGTTCCAGCACAGAATGTACCAAAGTTTTCTGTTAAATGTTACTATTGCATGGAAGAAGGTCATTCAGCTGGAAGATGTAGTGAACTAGTGGAGGATCAAAACAAGAAATGGGTTATCAGACAAGGTTTCAATTATTTATATCCCAATTGGGAAAGGGTCCCCAATGATGGAAAATTTCCACCAAAATATTTAGTCAGAGAATTTCAGAAGGAACAAGAGGAACTAAAAAGAAAGTTAGAGGAAAAGACCAAAGAGGAAGAGCAAAACAAAAAGGAAAAATCAACTGCCTTTATATCAATGGATAATTGGGGTGATTGGGAACCACCATGCATTTCAACAGGATTAGAAGAACCTCTTGTTTATGCTTATGGCTTGAGAAACACAAAGCAAAGGATTGAAAATCAAGAGAAATCTAAGGCCCAACCCCTTCCCTCAAAAGAGACTATTCAACCCAAAGACACCATAAAAAAGAAGACAAGTATTCCTGGTGGATTCATTGAAGAAGAAGAAGCTGAAGAAGAGAAGGTAATAATACCTACAAAATATAAATCATCAAAACCACAAGAGGTTGTTAAACCACCAGAACCAACCAAGCCAAACCCTAATACATCAGCAAAAGAGAAGGAGACTGATAAAAAAGCTCTAATAAAACTACCAAAGGTGAAAATGAAGCAAAATCCTTTAGTTGAAGAAGAAGGATCAATAATTGAAAAGGTTATGAAGAAGGTCATGGATCAGAAAATTAACCTCACTTTAGAAGAAATAGTCACAATCTCACCCAAGTTTATGCAAGAATTAAAGTTTATCTCAGATAAAGAAAGGAAATACTTAATGTCTCTGAAATCAATCAATAGTCAGGAGCAAACAAGCACTCAAGAAATAATCATTCAAGATAAAATGCATTACTCTTGTCCCCTTGGAATGATTGAGGTCTCAGTTGGACAAGAAGGACATATAGTCAAAGCACTAGTAGATACTGGAGCTGAACTCAGTATAATACCAGAAGTGGAATCCATAAAAGCAAGATTACCAATGAGGGTTCTGAACATGAGGCTTAGAGGTATTGGAGGGCACAGCACAGCAATTGTGGGATTATCAGAAAATACCTTGCTGGTCTTACCATCTGGTGATGAAAGAAGAATTCACTTCTTTGTAGCCAGAGGTGCTGTTCACACAGTTATTGGAAGACTTTTACTTGCTGATAATGGAATTAGACTTGAACACTCTCAGCAACAAGGTGAAATTCTCAGTTATAAAGAATCGGATGGCAGAAGGTTGTGTATACCTATATGTACACCAGAATCAAAAGGATGGCATACAGGACCACCCAGAGGAATAGAGCTGTGTAATGTTACCCAAATTGAAGAATGGAAGATAAATAATTTAAGCAGAGTTAGAAGGTTATAAGAATTAACTCAAGGAAATCCAAGAAAAGAAGAAAATCAAGTGTCTATAAAACAAAATCCAGAAATTAATCTCAAGAATTCCACAGCTGAAGTAACTAGCAATGTATTGAAAATTAGCACAAGCAATAATATAAGCCCTAATTACCCTCAAACATCTGAGAATACTTGTAGCTCTAACATGGAAGCTTCCACCCCAGTGGAACTAGTACAAAAAGAAAGGCTTTCAGCCAAAACAGCTAGTTAATAGTGTCTCACCTGTGTGTGGTAAAAATGGTTTTTATTTTAATAAGAAACGGAATCCTGTTTCTGAATTCTACAAACCATATGTAGAAGCTATATTTTCAAAACCAAAGCATAGAATTTCACCCCTGGATTTGTTGAGAGTGACATCTGGTGCTTCAATAAAATTTACACAAAATTTGTTCAATAAATTCAAAAACAATAGGATACAAGAAAAGCTCGAGGAAGATTCCCCAGTTGAAAATCAAAATCAAAATAATGAACAATCAAATTCAGATTTATCTTTTAATAACTCCATTCAAGAAGAAACTCATCAAATGGACAATCCTCCAATTAATCCAAGCCATGAAGATCATACACTAAATATGAAGAATTCCAATCCCATTGAAAATGAATCTTCATCCCAGGAGGAACAAAACATAGAAACAAATTATCAGTCATGCAGTAAGGTAAATTACCTTAGTATTAAAGAAGATAAAGCTTAAGGAAAAGATGAACATACAGAATTGAACACCAATAATGAAGATGTAAATCAGTTTGAGGAATTCAACTCACCAATTTATGTTAGAGTGGGATGGGAGGAATATCCTGTTATGGCAATTATGAACCCAAGCCTAGAAGAAAATATTTTGCCATTAAAAATTGGATTAAGTATTGGAATGAAGCCCAAGAAGAAAAATAAAACAAAACATAAAATTTTAATGAAAAAAGTACAGATTGTGATGCCAACTGATGAAACCATTTACTTACCATTTACAGCTGAAGGATCATTAAACCACTTAATTTTGGGAAAGAATTTTTGTAATTACTTTTCTTTTATAAAGAGTATTCATAAGTCATCAATAGAAGATGAAGAAAGTGAAAATTCACTAGATATTGGAATAGAAGGAGAAGAAGAAATGAAGCAAAAGAAAGAATTTTACCACTCAAAAGAAGAAGACGAGGGGGAAAACAGTCTGAGTACCTTCAAAGTAAAAACATTCCACTCAGAAGGAATTTATAATATGGAACACACTCATACAGTTAATGAAGACCTTTCAGAAGAAAATCACAAATTATTCAACATTAGACAATCAAAAGCATTCAATCTGCTTGAGAGGGACAAGAAACCAATTCAGGAGACATTAGCATCTGAAAGTGACTTACTTATAAATGATATTCCAGACTTATTTTCTGGACTTTTCAGCCAGGAGAATAACTTAAACAATACACACACCTTTTCTAAACCAGAAGAAGAAATCCAAGCTCTTCTGGAAGAAATATTCAAAGGAAATCCTTGGGATAATGAAGTATTATCTCAACCTCAAGCACCAAGTACACATCAGGAGGCTCCTCCTCTCCATATGCAAGAACTTAATCTAAATTCCAATATAAATCCTCAAGCTCCCCACTTTTAAGAAAAAAATAATGACCCCTCAAATTCTGAAGGCAAATTCTCAAAAGAAATGAACAAAAAGCCATTTGAGGGAATTTTGAAGAAAGAAGATGATGAAAACCACCCTTCAGCTAATTTTGAGAAAACATGCCAAAATCAGTTAATCTCTGAAGAAAAATAAATCTTAAAACTTTACAATGCATTCTTTAATATGGGTAACCAACAATTGGAAACAACAGATTTGGCCCAGAGATTGGAGTTGAATAACTCTTAACTCCCACAAGAAAATACCATTCATCCAGGCCAGATGTCTGGAATTCTACATGATAACACTTCAAATCAATCAATCCATATTTTTAGAGAGAGAAAAGTCACTAGAAATACAAAAATCAGAAGATTTTCTATCAATAATCAAAATAATGAACTTACCACAAGGAGTAAAATTGAAGTTAATCTTGGACTTACTTATAATAATCATAAAGAGAAAATTCCTCTTCCACTCAGAGTGCTTAAGCATAAAATAAAAAAACAATTATTTAATCTCTTTAATTATGAATTTAAAAGTGAAATGTCTTTTAAATTTGAAAGACATAAGTCCAAAAGGGGATCAAAGTTTAGACCCCAAAGGAGTATTATGGGTTAATCTACTTATATTGTCATTATATATATATATATATATATATATATGTTTGGACTCACTTCTCTATCTACTTAATTATTTTGTGGATTTTACACCTATTTTATTTATTATTTATTTTTTTTTTATTTTGGTTATTCTTTTAATATGTATTTTTTATCTTGTTGAACCAAAAATAAATAAATAAATAAATAAGATTATTTTTTTTTATTATTTTATTTTTATTTTTAATATTAATTTATTTATTATTTTTTTTTATTTTTTATTTTTTTTATTTAATTTTATTTTGTTTTGATTTAATTTATTTTATTTTTGGGGGGTACATTTTTTTTCTCAAGGGCATTTTTTTTTTTTTTTTTTTTTAATGTCTTTTCCATTTATTACGAAGATAGCTTGCTCAAAATCAAACAAAAAAATAATAATAAAGTAAATCGCTCAAATGAGCTTGTAAAAACAAGAGAAGGCACTCAAGCAATCAATCAACTCTATAACCCAGCACTTGACTCAATCGTCAAGATCAAACAAAACCCCAGAACTAAAAAAAACAACCCTGGTTTGATCATAACAATAAAAAATATTTTTTTAATTGAGGAACTCGCCATCGGTGGTATCGTCGCGAGGTTCAAATTGAATCAGCGTAACCACTCCATCTGGTTATAGCAGTGGAGTATGGTACAAATCAACAAGACAACCGCCTTGTGTGAGTGGTCGTCGGCAGCATTTTGGGCGACTTTAAAAAAAAATTCTTCAATTAAGCATTTCATATTGGCCATCTCGTCGCGGAACAATTCGAAAAAGTAAAGAAATTTGGCCCAAAGGCTTTGTTTGGTACGACGTGGAGAAGCTGGATTGAATTCAGATATCGGACTAATAGGAGGTGAATAGGCGGGAAGAGTAGCAATGGGAGAAGTAGGAGGATGGTAATCGGGGGAAACGTTTGGCGGAACAAATTTGTCGGCCAAAGGATTGAGGGTGGATGTAGACTGTAATTGAGGATCGACGATCGATTCTAGATCTGCGGGTACAGAAAGAGCAGGCTGGGAAATTGTACTATCGTCATTGGATAAGGAGGGTGGTTCTGGGGAATGCTGATGGGAGGAAGCTTCGAGGAAAGTTAAAGAAACGTCGTCCGAATCGAGTTCGAAGGCATAGAATTGGTTATTTAAAAAATTGTGACGGAATATCCTGCATCGCCGGAAGGCTTGACTTCGACGTGAAATGACATTGTGAAGAAAAAAAATATATAATTAATTAGTATATATTTAAAAAAAATTAATGTATTTTATAAAAAAAAAGGGGGGAAATGACTTACCAAAGCAACTCCTTAAATAATGCTACAAAACACCTCTAGTCGTAGCATCATGAGACAATTAAAATGGTTCCTGCAAAGCAATTACTTGCTTATTAAAATAAACTAAAATAAAAAAAACCACAGGTCATTGAATCAAATAACAAGTAACTAAAATAATATAAAAAAGAAAAAAAAAAAAAACTCACCTCGGCAAATGGAGTGTGAAAGCGAATAAAGGAAATAAACGATGATAATGACTTGAAGGAGGCGGTACGGAAGGTTGACAGCGGCAATGGATGATAAGATGGGATAGATGATTGGCAGTGGCGATGTATTAAAAAAATAAAACAATTAAAATACATATATAATTAAATAAAATAAAATAAAAAATAATAAAGAAAAATGGAAGTGGCAAAAGCGCCACTGCCAAGAAAGAAAAAAAAATAAAATAAAAATAAATGAAGAAGATAAGAAAAGAGACGATGGCAGAAGAGCCATTGTCAAAAGATAAAGAAAAGACACAACCGCAGCAGCGCAGCGTCCGGGCCGGGTAATAGCTGAACTACAACACGCAGTAGTTCAGTTATTTTTTTTTAAAAAAAATAAAAATATATATATATATATTAAAATTAATTTTTTTTTTTTTAAAAAAAAATATAATATATATAATTAAATTAAAACAATAAGAGTTTAAATTAATTTTAAACTTAATTTAAACTCAATCGAAAAAAAATAATAATATTTATTTAAATTTTACGAATTAATTAATTAATATTAAAATAAAATGATTAATTTTTTTTATTAAAATAAACTATTTAAGTCTAATTTAATTTTAATTAATAGAAAAATATATAATCGAATAAAATAAAAAATAAAAAAATTAAATTAATAATAATAAATTATATATTGATTAAATTAATTCCAATTTAATTTTTTTTTTAAAAAAAAAGAGTTTTCTAATAAAAATTAATTAAATTAAATTCAACAAATATATACAAAAATAAAATGAAATAATAAAACATTATAAAATAAATATTTTACTTGTAGCTCTAAATAAAAATAATAAATAAATAAAAAAAATAAAGAAATAAAAATAAAATAAAAAAAAAAATTAACTAATTAACATTTTTTTTATATATAATTTTAATTTACAATAATATAAATTAATATACTGTTTGTTTAAGTTATACTTTGATTTAGCTAAATTTATTGGAAGTTTTATTTATTTATTTCTTTATTTTATTATTATTATTTTTTTTTTTGAATTCCTTTGATCTTTATTTTTTTTATATTGTTTAATTATATATATATATATTTTAAAGTTTTTATTTTATTTTTTTTATTTTCTTTTGTTTTGTTTGATTTTGAAATTGTTTTATTTATTTAACTCATTTTTATTTATTTTTTGGTTTTCCTTTTTTTTTTAAAAAAAAAAAAAAAGAGAAAAAGAAAAAGAATCAAGTATTTTTTTTCTTTTGAGATTTTATATTATTATATATATATATTCAATATAAAAAAAAAGAAGGATGATTAAGCCCAAATAATTCATTATTAATGAATTAGAGAATGGTTGTTCTGAAGCTGAAACTTGGGCTGAAACTTAATTTTAGCTTAAGGATTTTTTTTTTTTGGCCAAAACCTGTGTATGGTTTCTGATTGGTCAGAATTCAATTTTGGTATTTGATTGGTCAGGATTTGACATTTTTTGTGATTGGTCAGATTTTTTTCTGTATTTCAATAGAATGGAATTGAGGTGGACTTAGGATACAGAAAAATAATATAAATAGAAGGTGCTTTTTACCCTCACCATAGTCCTAAACAAGACTATAAACTGTTGTTTTAATTTTTATTCCATTTGGCCCTCATGACTCATTTAATTTATCAGCTGCCTTTTGCACAATTATGTTGTTTTTATATATATATTTCATTTATCCCTGTATCTGCAAAAGGGGAACTTTTGAATCTTTTAACAAATAAAACATTTATTTTTTATTTTATTTAATCTTTAAAAGCACTCTACATACATTACTACAAGAAGCTTTTCAAATCTTCTCCACAAGCTTTGATTCATTTATAACTTTGAGTTTGTAGACATTATTGATTCAAAAATTGATGATCTTTAATGGCCTCCCTGCATTAGGTGGTACTTGGACCGGAAGACTCAGTGTGAATTCATATTGATAAGCACATACTCTAAGCAGCCAAGGTCAGACATAGTCTGATGAGGGGAAATAACTTTGAGTTGATTAAAGTTATGTCCTTGGTGACGACCACTATATAGTGTCAGGGCGCTATTTAAAGTTAAAGATTCTCTTGAGAGTGAACAATAACAATATAAAAAAGAAATATTAAGTGATATCAAGGGTAATAAGAAAGATAAGAAAGACTTGGAGTACCATCTTTAGAGTGTTCAACTGTTTTCTGTTTATTGGATATACATATGGTTTTTTTATTAAATGGAGAGGGGCATGCTACCCTTTCCATAAATGTAAGGGTCCTGAGCAAGACATAAAACTGCATCATTGTTTTTTTATATATTTTCTCATTTTTATGGTTATTTTTGTTAAGATTATCCTTTATTTAGAGTAAAAAGGGATATAACTTGTGTTTGTTTTGGGTTGAAGTCTGATGTAGTGTGTTTTGGAAGAGGCCGTGATGATTTTTTTTAAATGGAGAGGGGTTTCAACCCCTCCATTCTCAAAAAGGATATGCTAATGAAGGGATATCTTTTATGTTTAGTGTTAAAATTTGTTTTTTTATGTATTAGTATTATTGTTATGGTTGACCTGGTATTTGTAATGAAAACATATAAAAAATAAGGGGTGGTGCTTGTTTCTTTACATCACACCTTATGATGTTAAGTTTTGGGGGATTAGTTGGAATTAATTTTTTTCAGGGGATTATTTCTTTTCTTTAATCCTTGAATATATTTCACTGATGGATAGGAAGAGAATAGTAGTAGAACATCAAAGTACTATATTGCTGTTGGCATAGTATAATTCATTCAGCTTCACTTGGAATGCTGGGGACAGCATTAAATGGAGAGGGGGATGTGGTATACCATGACAGTTCAGCTGAATAAATTTTTTATTTTTATGGTAATTATTTATATAAAAGAGGATATCAATAGTATGAAATCCCCTTTGAGGAAAAGTAACAGTAAAATAAACATGGAATAACACAAATGATATATTCAGTAAGGAAAATTGACCACAGATTTGCTCTTCCAGTGTCACCCCACTGCACTATCCAACACATAATTGTGATGGACAGTACCCAAATCAAAGACATTTTTCAATTTTCTCTGTAAATAGTTTTTTAATATAATTTTTTTAATATGCTTAAATATGAGCAATTGGGTGATTAATATAATCAGAGTCACAATGAGGATGCCAATGAATAAAGAGCAGAGTTGTAGGCATCATAGGGGACATAGAAGGTGCAAGGTGTGGAACAAAACACTTTTGCAGTATCAATTTTGGGAAATTTCATGTATTTTTGCTGTTATGAACCACCCAAAGAGGGGATAAGCATCATTGAGTTCCTTTAGATAATTTAATTATTAATTATTTAAGACTGAAATAATTTATTGCTGGATTGGAAAGGACATATTACATCAACCTTTCTGTGAATGTAACCCCCAAAGTTCTCATTGAAGCTGCAGAGATGAAGAGTGGGGCTGAATTTTGGAAGGAATATAAAAGATTTAGGAATTTTCAGGAAGAATACAGTTAATATAGGTCAATGAGTAATACAGGAAAATCAGCTGACAGATTAGTAATCAATTGAGTAATACATGGAGATAAGGGTTCCAGGGCCAGAAATTAAGGTTTAACTGTATTACACAGCCACATGTCACATGTAAATGGGAGAGATAAGAATGAATGGACCTGATTGGTCAGAAACACGTCACGTCATTAGGAAAAGTCAAGTGAAGCAACCTGATTGGTCAGAAATCCAGACTCGTGTCACGTCACAACACGTTGCCCTGAAAATCCACAATTGAAGTTTGCACAGCTTTGCACAGCCACCAGAGGCTGAAAATTTGCAAGTCCCCTCTTTTTTGCACTCCTATGGAGGTCCCCACGGATATAAATAGAGGCCCTCTCTCCCACTTTTTCCCTTCTCCCCATCTAGAAATTGTAAATTGAATTTATTTTTTCTGATCCCTCTTCTAGGAGGTATACTAGAAATTTTGATAAATTAAGCGTAGTAACTGAGGTTCGTTGTTGACATAGATCAAGAGAACCAATAGTGTGAAAAGACTTTAATTCATCCCTTACTAGCAGGTAGACTAGTGCCTTATTTAATTAGGATCTTAAAGCTTGAAGCTCATGAGCAAGGCGTCTCTGGAGTTTAGTGTTTAAATCCTTAAAAGTAATTTTTAGAGAGTTTTAAAATAAAACCATCAAACCAAAGTAATTTTGTAGGCTTTAGAATAAAACCTAACCATTATAATTAGTTTTGGGCTAGTTTTTGCTGCAAACTTCCTCAAAGAGAGTAATTTTGCTTGTTTTAAAACAAAACCTGCACAACAAAAGTAATTTTACTACTTTTCAAATAAAAGTGGATTTGTATTTATTGGGTAATCCCTAATAAATTATCATCAAGGAACAAAATTAAATTAAATACTCTAGTGTTTAGCTCAAATTAATATTGAACCTATAACAATTAGATATTATTATTATAAGAAAACCAGAAGAGATCATATAATCTATTATTAAATCAAAACACAAAACATAACATTAAACTACCCATATTATACTAAATTATTATCAATTATTAGATTAGTAGCCTAACCATCACATCACAAAGGGCTTGAAATATATTTTTATCCTTTTCAAGTTTATTATTTCAGAGAATTGAACATTGCTGTTATCCTAGCTATTAGTTTCTAAATTTATCCAAGAATTATCAAGAAAAGAATATTTTATGGTTTTGTACTAGAAGATAGTGTTTACTTTTATTTTTTATTTATTTTAGTTATTATATTATTTGATATATTGTTGTACTATCATCTGGTGGAATCCACTCAGCCTGCTGAAATTTTTAAAAAGAATTTATTTGTTAAGGGTTTAAATAACCATTGTTTTGAGTAGAGGAAAGTCTGATTAGAGATTGTTGAGTATAATATTTTCTGATCAAGCCACTATCAATAATAAAATTGATTTGGTGAACTCAGTAAAGATAACTTAGCATATAAGGAAGGGCAGTCTAGATTATTCTAGCACACGAGCAGAGCAAGGGTTAAAAGTCTCAAACAGCAATTCAAAACTGTTTTCTTGTAATTTCCCCTTCCAGGTACTGCCTCATTTTATCACACACGCGTAGGAGTTCCCACAGTATCATGGCCTGGCATATTCACAAAAATCATTAGTGACAGAGAGCCCAAATTCACCTCAGCACTATGGACAAATATTCACCAACTATTTGGGACAAAATTATCCTTCTCTGCAGCCTACCACCCACAAACTGATGGTCTGGCCGAAAGGATGATCCAAACCTCGGAAGACATGGTAAGAGGATTTTGTGCATATGGACTTGAATTTAAAGATTGTGATGGATTTACCCATGATTGGTGTACTATTTTACCAGAACTAGAATTGGCATATAAGACATCCATTCATGCCAGTACCAATCAAACTTCTGCTATTCTAGAAAAAGGATGGAATCCCAAATTACCTCAAGATTCCTTGAGGAAAGATTTGGTTGAGATACATCCTACAGCTGCTAGCTTCAAAGGGATGCTTGAAAAAACTAGAAAGCATGCAGTGAGGTGCATGGAAGACTCTTTTGCATATGCTAAGGACAAATGGGACAAATCACATACCACTCCAGATTTCAAAGTGGCGGATTTAGTACTTGCATCCACCACTAACTTCAATAACATCAAAGGATGTAGAAATCTCAAAGACTCCTTTGCAGGACCTTTGTATATTAAGGCCCTCCATGAAGAAACTGCTTTTTAAGTAGAATTATCTGAAGAGCTTAGCAATAAGTATCCTACATTTCCAGTGAGCTTGATAAAACCATATAAATCTAGTGATGCTGAAAAATTTCCCTTGAGGAATAAAGTTCCCCAAGCTATACCTCCTATTGAATCATGTGGTATAAATAAAATTACCAAAATTCTCAAATAAAGAAACATGAGAACCAATAAAGTAAGGGAATACCTTGTTAGGTACAGTGACCCAGCTTGTGAAGATGAATGGTTAGCAGAAAAGAACATACCTTAAGCTACTAAACTTCTCAGAAGTTTCAGACACACTAGAAATAACAATATTACAAAGTAATATTCTTTTTTTAGGGGGAGGGAATGTGAGCCTTAGAGGTATTTTCATATACCCAAAAGACCACAAATAACAAAATAAGATATAAATATAAATAAAATGAATTTATTTATATTATCAAAATAAAAATTGAAGTATGAATCCAAATTTATATACGAAAATAAAAGTTTAATTATAATTTAAAATAAAAATTAAATTAAATTTTAAAATTATGAAAATACATTTTTACTTGAAAAAATTAAGTAAAAATGAATTTTTAATAAGATTGATGAAATTGAAATTTTTTGGTGAAAAGCTACATAAAATATATTCTAAATTTTTATCCAATAAATCCACACAAGAAAATAACTTCACCATTGGATTCTTCATAAAAAATAAGGTGGTGTCACCTCTGGGTAAAATTTCTGGAACTCAATTCTAAATAAGCTTAAATTAAGTTTTCAGTATTTTCTGTACAAAAGTTGAAAATACTAAAACTCCCAATTTAATTCAAATCAAATGTGGTGTTAAAAATCAAATTTTGTGTTAAAATTGAGGTGTTGTGTTGGTTTAGAAGTCATGAGGAATTGAAGTATTTTCAATTGAAATGTCAAAATGTGTGCGTGGATTACATGAGTGAACTATAATTCAAAAAAGAGGTATCAATTATTACAGTTGTGTACTGTGAAAATTCAATTTAATTACATGTGTAAACTACAAATGTATTACATGATGAGGAATTAAAGAAAAAATAAATTGGAAAGATTAATTATGGGGGGGAAAGGAACTCTAGCTCAAAGGGGGAGCCAGACCCCCACAATCCTTGCTGACTGGCATGGGATGTCAAAATCCATGCAAAAGTTCATCACTTTTGGCCTGGAATTGAGTCACAGGGTCTGTGACGCAATTGATGATGAGGTTTTAATACCAACCAGGCCAGTTTTAACTGTTTCCAAGAGGGTAAAACTACCCCTAAGTTAAAAAAATCTTAGTAAAAACAGTTTTAGCTGGTTTCTACGTCTCTTACACACATTCTGATGTGTTTTGAAGACTCCAGATCAGGTATTACTATAGTAATGGCTGATTTAAGGGTCTAAAATGGCTAAAACCACCCCTTCTTTTGTCTAAACCAGGGTTCATTGATGCCATAATTGGCTTTTCTGTTGTCAGAGTGTTTTCCACTACTGAAAAGAGTAATTTTTTTCTTTTGGAGTAAGAACATTGATGGCTATAAAAGAATGTCTTCTTTGCCCCACTTTTCTCTTTATGTTAGAATCTTTTCCTTTTATAATTAGTTTAAACACTGCTAAACAAATAAATAAAAGATTCCAACCACCTCTTTTATATCATTTTAAAGCTTTTGACCACGTGAAAAAATCATTATAATCATTGTTTGTAACTCTTATAATCCTTCTTACCCCTTGAACCACCCCATAAGTGAATTAAAGCATCTTTCATCACTGTTAACTTTGTCACTTTGTTCCCAAATTCACTCTGATCACTTTTGGGTGTGTTTTCTCTTTAAAATCCTTCTCAAAGAATTATTTCTTCAATTCATTTCTTGCAGTTCTTTTCTCAATTGATTCCAATTGAAATTTCTCTTGAAGAAATTTCTTTTGTAGCCATAAATATCTCTTGTAGAGTATTTTTGCATGAATATTTATTGTTGGTAAAACAATAAATCTTTATAATATTATTGTTTTATACTTATAAAGTTAAAAGCAATAAAATTGGTGTGTTGTCTCTTAAAAATACCATTTCATTCTATTTTCAATCATTTTTTACCTTATACAAATTTTGAGGACAGGAAAAGTACTTGATTTTTAATCAAAGTTTCATATCCCCACCTTACATAATGTCATTTGAAAATGACAAGTACTCTGTGGAAAAAAGATCCATATGAGTGGTTCCTTACAGATTCCAAAAGACTTAAAGCCATTTATCCTCAAATGAACATTCAGATGAGGAATCACAAACTTTTAACACAAATGCCAGGAGAGCTAGAGCATGCAGTGAAATGCAGATGCAACGAGAATTGCACTCTATATGAAATTTCAAATAATTTAAAATATGTAAGGAAAAGAACAAATATAGGGAAATATTCCCCATATAAAAGCAGTGGTTTCAAAGAGAAAAAGCCTTTGAGGGTGGAGCTCAAAGATAAACCCAGAGAAAGGGTGAAAGAAGTGGCTAAGAAGAAAAATTCTTGTCACAATTGTGGTTCAACAGACCATTATGCCAGCAACTGTCCAAAGGCAAAGAATAAAGTCTATGCCATTGAGAAAGTCCCAGAGGAGGAATCCCCCACAGAGGATTCTGAATCATACTCTATGGGTGATGCCATCAGAGAACAATCTGTTCATGACCAAGACCCAAGATAAGAGCTTCTAGTGGAATACCAAGAGGAAACACCACTGGAAATTCAGGACATACAGTTGGAAGAAGGAATTCCACAGGACACTGCAAATAAAAACTTGTGTAACGACACACAAGATGCACAGAAATTTTTCGTTAAACCAACTAAAGGAATGGCATATATACATGGGACAGCCACAAATATGACTGTTTGTTTTGACAATGCTCAACGCCCATTGATCATTGACAGTGGAGCACACTGCTCAATAGTGGCCAGAAATTGTCTGGATCACCACTTCCCAAATTGGGAAAAACAGCGCTTGCCAACCAAGGGAAAGAGCTTTAAAAGTGCATCAGGGAAGATGAAATCCATTGGGACAATTATCAAAGAGATAATGATACCCCACAGGAAAGGTAATATCAGACTAAACACAGAGTTTGCTGTGCTTGAAGATGCCCACATCCAAGGGTTTTACTGGGAACAGACTACCAGAGGATGTATGGCATTCATATTTACAATAGTAAAAACAGGCATCTTACTATTGGTAAAAACAAGGAAAAGGAATTTTCACTTGACATATACCAAATATCTACCCATGACCCTCTAGCAGAATTACTGAATGAATTCAAGGAGGGCCAATTCAGCACCAACCTCACCAGTAAACAAAAGCTTAGTTTACTGAAGATGCTAAGGAAAAATATACCAGCATTTGTCATTGGTAAAGAACCATTAGGAAAAATCAGAGGCCATGATATAGAATTATAGCTGGATGTGGAAAGATCCTATCCACCCATGCTGAGAAGACCTCCATACCCAACAAGTCTGGAAACTAGGAAGGAAATTGAAAAAAATGTCAATGAACTCCTAGACATGGATGTCATCAGGAAGATAGGATACAATGAAATAGTGTAAATTACCACTCCTGTTCTTATCACCTGGAATGATAGCAAATCTAGCCTGTGTGGAGATTTCAGAGCCCTGAACAACTACACAAAAGCTGACAGGTACCCTATACCTAGGATACCTCATGCCCTAGACAAACTGGCAAAAGCCAAATACATAACCAAGATGGATTTTATGAAAGGCTTCAACCAGAATGGAGTTAAGCCAAACTCCATAAAATTAATCAGAATAATATGCCATATGGGCATATATGAGTACACCAGGATGCCATTTGGCATCAAAAATGAACCAGCCCACTTCCAGAGGCTGATGAACACAATATTTCAAGAACAAATATTTGAAGTCTGGATGGTAGTTTATATTGATGAGATCATTATATACTCAGAGACATGGGAAGACCATATGCAGTACATAGAAAGAGTACTAAGTAAATGCACACCCATCAATATAAAAATCTCACTTAAGAAGTGCAATTTTGGCCAACAAGAATTACTGGCACTGGGACACAAAGTCTCAGGTCTTAGTCTGGCCATAGAACAGAATAAAATAGCAGCAGTACTGCTAAAGCCAGTACCAAAGAACATCAAAGAGATGCAATCTTTCCTTGGGGTTGCTAGCTACTACAGAAACCACATCAGAAATACTCCCCACATAACTAGTAGTCTAACCAAGTTATGTTCAAAAGATTTGGTTTTTGAAATTACCAAGGGAAGAAGGGATGCATATGAGAGGATAAAACATGAACTCACAAATGCACCTGTGCTCATATTACCTGAATTTGAACTACCATTAAAGTTATACATAGATGCAGCAGGTAGCCAAGGCTTAGGAGCAGCCCTTCACCATAGACAAATTGTAGATGGTGAACCAAGAGAGGGAGTAATATGCTAAATCTCTAGGCAACTGAAAGATTCAGAAGCCAGGTATGGGGCCACCCAGACTGAATGCCTATGCTTAGTCTGGGCTCTAGAGAAAATCCACTATTATTTGGAGGGTGCAGTCTTTGAAGTCTACACAGACTGCACAGCCTTGAAGTCTTTATTGAATATGATGACTTCCAATAGACACATGTTGAGGTGGAAAATAGCCATTCAAGAGTATAGAGGAAATATGAACATCATATAAAAGGAGGGGAAAAGCCACACCAATACAGATGTACTCAGCAGATGGCCACTAGACAATGTCAAAAGGACCCCAGCCTATGACTATGAAGTAGCAGCCAAGATTCCTATGCATTTCATGGAAATAGATAGGAGGAAAAACTTCAGATTTTCTAAATGGGAACCAAGAAGTGGTACCCCAGACAGTGGAAACACTGAATCATAAGGGACAGAAACTCCCATATTGGGAATAAGCTCCTCAGAAATTCATAATGAGTTCTTCAGTGAAGTAATGAAGACATATGCCAAACAAAAACAGTGTGGCATATTGTTAAAACTCCTTCAACAGAAGTACAGGTGCCCAGAACTGGAATCCCAGCTAAAGGAACCCTGGTTGAGGGACTATAAGGAGATAAGGCTTTTCCTTATAGATGGCCTGCTCTACCATAGAGAGAAGTACACAAGTGCACTCACAGTAGTAGACAGGGACCGTATATCCCTGATCCTGCAAGAATGCCCTGACTGCCTGTATATGGGACACCTGAGCGAAGATAGGACCAAGGAAAGGGTAGCAAGCACAGCTTGGTGGCCCAAATAGGAACAAGAGCTGAGTGAATAAATCAACACTTGTGAAAGTTTCCAGAAGTAAAATAGAAAACATGGGAAGAAGTATGGGCTACTTCAACACATAGAAGAACCTAACCACCCATGGGAAACCATCAACATGGATTGGGTTACAGGACTTGTCCCAGGAGGCAAAGAAAAATTCAATGCTTTCCTGATCATAGTTGGTAGGTTCAGCAAGAGTGTGAGGTGCCTACCATGTCACAAGGAGGACACAGAAAGGAATAATGCCTTGTTATTTTGGAATAACATAATATCCACCTGTGGAACCCCTAAAATTATCATTAGTGATAGGGACCCAAAATTCACATCAAAATTTCGGACCAACTTGTATGACATGCTTGGTACTCAACTTGCATTCTCCACAGATTACCACCCACATACAGATGATTTAGCTGAAAGGATGATCCAAACAATGGAGGACATGATCAGGAGATTCTGTGCATATGGCATGAAATACAAATACCATGAAGGATACACCCATGACTGGGTTACCCTTCTACCAGCAGTCCAGCTGGCTTACAACACAAGCCAACACTCCACCACAGGGAAATCACCCTCACTGGTAGAAAAAGGGTTCAAACCCCTATTGCCTGTGGATTACCTGAAGAAAAATCTTCTGACTATCCATCCAACAGCCAAAGACTTCCGTGATATGGGGAAGAGGGCTTGTTATACAGTTTCTAGATGCATAGCTGAGGCAAAAGAATACAATAAACAGAGGTGGGACAAATCTCACATAGAACCTGACTTCATAGAAGGGGACTAGTTATTAGTGTCCACACTCAACTTCAACAATCTTAAGGGAACAAATAAAATGAGAGACTCATTTGTGGGGCCCTTCACTATCATTAAGCTGATAGGGAAAAATGTAGTGGAGTTCAAACTCATGGAGAAATTTTCTAGGAAACACCCAGTATTCCCAGTGAGTTTGGGTAAGCCATACTTCCAAGCAGAGGAGGATAAGCTCCCCTCTAGGAAGAATAATCCCACTCCATCAGAGATAGTGGAAGTAGAAGGCTCCCCTGGCCCTGTGAAGAAAATCATCAAGGAAAGGAAGAGAAGACTGAATGGTGAAGACCAAAGGCAATACTTTCTCAGATTTAAAAACCAGACAACAGATAAAGACAAATGGTTGGCAGAGGATGCCATTCCAGATGGGAGCCTTCACCTAAGGAGATTCAGGGCCTATAGGAGGACTGAAAAGTCTCATCAATGATGATCCTTTTTTGGAGGAAGGGTATGTCAGCCTGTGACTCAAAACCAGAGCACAAGCATGAAAGCCAAGTACCATAAACCAATGGTAAAGCCAAGATACCACCAAAACATGGAGCTGAGAAACATAAGCTCAAAAGGTATCAAGATCAAGAGGAAACCAACCAATTTACAAATACACAAGTCCCATCATCATAGGACAAGGAATAAAAAAGTTCTTCCTGCTCAAAGCTGTTGTTGAGAATAAACCTTATTTTTCACCTCTAATCTGAAATCCATAGGAAAACGCTTAACCCCATCAAATGGGTATTCAAATTGAAGCTCTAAGTCAGGGCTATCCAATGGTACTAGCCAAATTGAGCTAGCACCAGCACTACAAGGGTTATGGCCAAAATAAGGTCAAATAAGGGTGAATAAAATATTCATCTCTCATCTAAACTCTACAGTTTTGGTGTGAGATACTTAAAGTGGGGTCTTTGTGGAAAGAGCACAATCAGGGCTATCTGATGGTTCCATTTACTTCCCCATATCTCATCTAGAACAAAACCTATGGGGAAAACAAGCTCCAAAAAGATCTTAAGCAAATCATACATATGTACAAAAAATCTTGTACATGGCATAACTTTGCCATATTTAATGATAGCCATGTCAAATGAGGTACCATTGTGTAGAACACATCCTGGAATACAAAATGAACTAACTTTGAGCTTGATATCTCAGAAACTGACAAAGTTATGGCCGTTTCAAGGTCAAAATCCCACAGTTTGACCAATACATCTTTATTGTGAGATAATATCCCATAACCATTATTATGAGGTGCCAAATAGACAAAGAAGCATGTTTATAATTCAATAACTCACAGTTCATTCAAAACTGGAGTCAAATACAAGTTCTGTACAGCATTCTATGTGTCATACATGTCAGAAGAGGGCTGTGTGGTCCCCAAATGAAAATTTTCACCCTGTATAGGTGAAAACTGCCCAGATGTGGTTTCAAAACCACATCTGAGCCCAAGACAGGCTATACGGGAATTGTGAAATCCACAGGCCAGTTCTTTGAAGTGAAAAATTTTCACTTCCTCTACATGGAAAGGTCTAGAAGAATTTTTCACCCAAGTTTAGGATAAAAAGGGGCCTTTTTGCCACCAGAAAAGGTTTCCTGATCCTTCTCTTGAATTCCTACATAGTACAACTGTCAAAAACAGCTATAATCCTGGAAATTAATTGGGTTATACTTTAAACTTTAGTATTGTAGCTCTTATCATAGTAACCTAACTGGTAAGACTGCACCCAGGGCTTTCAACAGCGCTCAGAACCACTATTCTATAATAATAAATCCCTTATAACTTTATTTTAAACCTTCAGTATCTATAATACAACCACTTTTAATTAATTTTACCATTTCAAAGTAATAGTTAAAGTTGTAAATATACTTATTACACCTTTATAATAGACTCAACCTGACACATAAAATCAAAAGATTACAATAATTGGAAGAATAATAGTAAATATTAATTCATTTTTCTATAATTGAATTAAAATAACACAACATTATATAATATTTTTAAGATAAGGTAAATAAAAAAAATCAAAAATAAAAATAAAAATGAATTTCAATTTTTCTTAATAATATTATGTCTTGGGAAAATAAATTTAATTTCTTCTTATAATAATATGATTATTAAATTGATGACCTAAGAAAGAAGTATAAATGGATCTAAGAATATATATATATATACATATGTTATAATGATTTAAATATAAAATAAATTAGTTGTAGACTTAAATTGAAACCTTCAATTAGAAGGGAATAAAAAAAATTCATATAAATATTAAATATCAATCAAAAAAAAATTATAGAAATTAATTTGAAAGAAATATAAATAAAATAAAATTACAAATATGATTTTTTTTGTAAAAATAGAATTTTATTTCTTTTTGAAAAACATAAAAAAAGAAAAATAATTTTCAAAAAAAATAAATAAAATTAGAATTGATTTTGGATTAAAGAGAAAATAAAATAAGATAAAGAGGCTCAAATTCAATAATTGTATTATAATTTAATTATTTTTCAGATATTCTCAAGTTTATTTTGTCTTCAAATAGTATTATAATTATTCTTCTTCATTAATTAAGAATTAAAATTATAAATATCATTTAAGAAAATGATACTTATTTGTATAATAGTAGTTAATTTAAGTTTTTTACAATTTTTTGAATTCTATTATTTGAGCTAAGAAAAATTGTTTTCTTTTTTGTATCTTTAGTTAAAAACTTCTACTTAATTTATTATAATCATGATTATAATGGAGAAAAATAAGAATAAATTATTAAAAATTAAATATTTTGATATTTTTTTCATTTTTTTTATTTTGAACCAATTTAAAACATTAATTATAATTCTTCTTTTTTTATAAAGAAAAAATTGGATTTATTAAGTTGTTTAAAAAAAATCTTTGAGTTTGAAAAAAAAGAAAAACTTTAATTATTTGAATTCTAGATTTATGGGGTTGAGTTGAATTACAAATTATTGAGGTAATTTTTCTAAATGAATCTCATTTGATATAATAAGTTATTTTTCCAATTATTATTAAGTATTAATATTTGATTGATTTTTCAAATGTATTGAAAGTGAAGAATTAATTTAAAAATTTCTTTAAAATAAATTCAAAGCTTTATTCTGATGGTTTTTACATGTTTTTTTAGTTGATTAAATTAAGGAAAGACAAAAAAATATTTCTAGATATATTAGAATATTCAAGATTCAACACCGTATTATGATTAATGACATAGTTGCTCTTGAAATTTTATATACAAGATACATTATAATCTAAATTAATAGGAGGTAATTGGATACATAGGAACTAATTTCTTGACAATATTACAAGTTATTCATATCCACTGGAATATTCTGGAATATTCAAGATTTTGATTCTTTCTAACTGGATAGAATACTCAAATACAGTAGACACTTTACTAGCTCATGCTTTTTTGTAGACAGAAGAATTAATGGATTAGGAAAGGATATGGGTTAGGCATCTTACCACTTATTTTGGCACTATATACTTTAAATACTCATTGAGATTTAGCATAAAATGTTTTGAATTTCTATTACAATGGGATTGAAACTATCATGGTAATTAAAAATAGAAGAAAAAGAAAAAAAACTAAAACTAAAGCACCATAATAAGTCATTTTAATAAGCTTCAGATCAAATAAGTCATGTATTGAAATTCTCTGAGAGTTTTTGAGAATTAAATAGTGCAATTTACAAGAATATTACTCTAGTGAGCTATTCAATATTTCATCTGAGAGTTATGTAATTGGCAATAAGATTGCTTTTTGATCTCTATCTAATTTTCAATCTCTGCTGAATTGTGTACACAACCTTCTACTAAAGGATCCTTGTCTTAAACCATTTCAGTAAAAATTTCTTCTGGAAATCATTTTTTCAAATAACCTGCAAAATGTGGATTGAGAATCTTTTCCAAGATCATCATACTTTTGGAGTGAATAATACCTAAGTTAAAAAGAAAATTTTATTTCTTTTTTACCTCTTTTTCAGATTTGGATATTTCAATCTAAAATCTCATTGCTAGTTTAGTTTCATCCTTGGTAGGTTTAATAATATTTGTATGCCTCCAGGAGTTTTGGATTTTTGAGGTAGTTACTAATGACAGGTCTAGTATGGAAATTTGAGTTTCTGAAAGCTTATTTATTTTATAACTCACCAAAATTGGGGCCTTGTAATGATATCATTGGATGGCAAATGATAAGAGTTGAAATTGGTAATGTGCTTTAAGTGTATGTATAATCCACACATGCAGTGGTAAAAATTGGGTATCAAATTTTTTTGGAAGAATTTAAACTTGATGGATGTGCTTTTCTCAGGAACAACTCTACCTTACAAATTATCCAAGGGGTGAAGAATTCATTGTTTTCAAGGCCATAAAGCTTTATCCAAGCCTACAAGCCACTTTTGAGATATGGATGACATCATCCAGAAATTCCTGTGGTGATAATATTGTTTTCCCAATAAATGGGAATAATTTTTATAAAAGAATAATTGTTGCTTAAAATGTTCAATACAGAGAGGTAGAAGCTTCTAGGTAACCATGGCACTTCACATAAGAGCTATTGTTAGTTTTTACTTGTGTTTTAAGATCTTGTGTAGGAGAGAAAACCAGCCCCTTTTCTGATGAAATCCAAAAAAACAAATATATTGAAATCTGAAATATAAAATGAGTTTAACATGTGAGAAATTGGACTTGTCTAGAAAATAAATCCCAGTTTTTTCCATGTTGAATATTTCCCTGGGGTAATAGGCTTTGAGTAATTCATTCAAAATCTTTACCTACCTTTTGAAATGACTGGACTCTACCTCTGAATCCTAAACATTAAGGACTATCATTTTCACAATTTTTGGAGGCTTAAAGCCAGCCATTACTTAATGAGGGCCACTCATCTGAAGGAATTTGAGAATGGTAATCAAACCATTTAAACTTCACATTAAATATTCTGCCAGTAATATTGATGTTTGAGAAAGTGGATTTTTTTGTTCATTTCTCAAGCCTAAAACTTGATTGTGTTAGTTTTTTTGTATTGAAAAGAGTCAATGGCTATTTTCTTTCTATAATGTCACTATCTTTCATCCATTCTAAAATGCATGGCTGTTTGAGGCCCAGGCATGAATAGATTTTGGAGAAACTATATTATTTCTCAACTGGGCCCTTACCATTCAAATCGTGCCACTTGAGGATTTCAGCCTTTTGAATTATGGCTGCATTGCCTCTTGGCGCTTTTATTGTGGTGATTTCTGGTGCCTTTTCTCTTTTTTATTCATAATTTGTTTTTTCTGTTTGAAATTTGGTCTCTGATATCAAGCTTTATGCTTATATATCTTTCTGGTAGATTCAGCTGTCTCATGAAGTGATTTCTGATGATCTTTAGGAATCATGCAAAGAAGAATTTTAGTATGTTTGAGTATGTCAGAGATTTTTCCAATAGTATAAAAGCATTTTTCAGAAATATTGAATTCCAACATAATATTTTAAAGCAACATGGTTTCCTCTTTTGTAAATCACTTTCTCTTAATCTATATTCATGTTGCTTTGCATCTTGAGGCAGTAATTAATGTCATTTTTTTTGAAAGGTGATTGATTGGCAGTTGCAAAGATATTTTAAAAAATTTTCTATTTAAATATTGAATAATTAAGAACTGAAATAATCTTTTTCAGAAACAAGAGTAGTTTTTCCAATCAATCAAACATGATATACAGAATGGGGGGTGGTAGGAATAATGAATGGGGTAACAGTTGTGTAGAATGTTTTAGAAATTTGTGGTGTACTTATTTCAAATTGAGTATATGAAGAGGCAATAAGAAATCAATTACAAGCTTAAAATATGACTGTTACATGTAAAATAGTAATTTTAATAAATTGAAAGGGCTATACTTTTTAAGAACAGTGGCTATGATTATCTTCAAATCCCTTGTGCCCAAAGCTATCTGTTGGAAAACAATTAAAATTTGAACAATAGTTAGAGTGAGAATTGAATCTGATGTAATCAAGAGGTTACTTCTGTATAAGAAAGTGTAAAAACATAAGAATAAGATGATGGGATTATGGGGGGAAAGCTTTTTTTATCTCAAACAAGGGTTAAAAGATGTGGATAACCTCCTTTCACATTTATAGAGTAAAAATTCTAACTAAGGTGGTTTTGTGTTTCATCATAACCAAAAACACCTATATTAATGTTAAAATGTGATTTTGAAGGCACAAATTAACCTTTTGTGCCAACATAAGGTGAAGATTTTCACCAATGGAACATTCAGAAAACTTCTACCAGCCAGAAAATTTTTAATAAGGTAAAAATAACATCTGAAGGATCTTTTTTATTAAAATTATGAGTAATCGACATAAAAACACCAGTTGAATAGTAATATTTTTTTTAAGGTATTTAATAAAAACTCTGGAAGCTAGATGAGAGGTGGAAAAATAGTGCTATTTTTCAAGTTGTTCAAATAATATTTGTATGGTAATTGCTGATCCAGTGGTGCTAAAGTCTTTGAAGTGGTAGCATTGGATCTCCCAAACTGAGATCCTCAATAAAAGACCCAAATTCGTGGTTCTGTGCTATAAAATCCCATTTTTATATGAGAGGTTATTATTAAGGTTTATGCCCAGAAAGATTTTACAGCCTTAATAACTTGGTTGATTCTTATTGTTGGGTAATAAGAATAATATTTTCTGAAAGAGGAAGTTTTCCTATTTTAGATGATGAAATTCAGAGAATAGCTTTTTTAGGCTCTATGTTTTGCGTTTGTGGCTTAATTGTACTTTTACCTGGTTTAATAAATTTTGAAGGTGTGTATTTCACTCCTTCTTGTGTACCATGTTTATTGTACTTTTGAATCTCATTATTGTTCTCTATCTTTGAGTAAAAGGCTGAAAACTCATTAAAATGGTAATAGGAAATTATAAATTCATTCAGTGTGGAACTTTCTTTTAGAATTCCAGGAAAGATTATGGGCTTTATAGATTTTTTGGACCAAACATTTATGGGTTATGGGGTAAAACAGATTTAATAGTTTTTAGCTCATTTTTGTACCAAAAAATCTATTGGTTTTTATTGTTATGGGCTGGAAATATTTCTACTTTAGTATACTATATGGAAATCATCTCAATTTCCATTTTCATCTTCATTAAAATATAATTAGCTATAAAAATTGAGCTTGAAAGATATAATCTTTATTCCAAAAGTTGTAATCTGTTTAAAGTTCATAATATTACAAATAAAGGTTTAAGAATGAAGAAGGACATTATACTACTTCCGCTGTTTCAGTACTCATTAGCACCTCATAAAAATATTATCACTGGATATTCTTTTATTCAAAAGATCGCTGAAAAAATTATCTATCTTTAATGAAATTTATGCATTGAGAGATTGAATCATTTTGGTTTTATTTTGACTTTCATGATCAAATTTATGTAATATTAGAAGGGAAAAGTAAAAATTCTAGAGCTTTTTTTGAATAAAATTATTTCCAAAAGAAACAAGATAGCACATATATTTTTTTCTTTATTTAATCCAGTTCTTTTATTTTATTATTTTATTATTTTATTTAATTTTCAATTACTTCTATATTTTTGAAATTTAATAAGTATTTTTCATGATTAATACTCTCCTTTCTTTTTTCAAGTATGAAAGAATTATTTACTATGTGTTTTGTAAACTTTTCAATTTTCTATTCAAAGGAGCAGTAAAAGGCTCTGTGCAATACAGATCCTGCTACTGGTAAACAGCTGAAAATGCTGCAGAAAATTGATATATCAATAGTTGAGGACCCCACTTACGTACAGCTGTTGATAATTGTTAAAGAATATACAGTAGAAGGTTCTAAAGGAAAAGTAATGTAAAATAGTCAACAATAATTGATAATTATACAGTAGCAGGCCTTATAGGGCTACTATAGTAATTTTTAATACAAAATTACAGCTTAGAATTAATTAAAGCATGTCAAATATTCAAAAAAGAAGAAAGTTAAAAAAAAGTAAAATAAAACCTTAAGAATGGGGAAAAAACTTAAAAAACAAAAAATAACAATATAAGATAATAAAACATCATCAAAAAACTCAAGATAATGAATTTCAAAAATCTGAATATAACAAAGAAAAAACACTTTTGTAGTAGCGGGAATAAATTCTTTGTTCCTGGTTTTTCTGAAAAAATGAAACAATAATATTCCTAATAAGAACAATAAGAGAAAAAGCTCAGCTTTGAAAAATGTTTTTATTATTGAATTTCAAAATTTGTTTTTATCTTTATAGCTTGATCCTTTTTGAAAAGAAATATTTATTAGTTCATTATTTGTGGGCTACCTGGTTTCTGTTTTCTATTTCATAAATAGACAAAAAAATACCTGATCAATCGGTAAAACATATGGGAAGGGCTGATAGGTAATATCTGTCTTCAATATCTTACTGATAATATTAATTAAAGACCTATATATTCTGTTTGATATCAATAAATGAGCGTCAAGTCACTCAATATATCAAACATATCTGCACATATTATTAATATTATTCAGTAAGAAAAATTTCAGAAGCTCCCTTTGACTGTAATCCTTCTCAGTTGAATTAAACCTTGCAATTGGTTGAATTTATTGATTTTCAATATGAGAGGTTTCAAAAATTTGATCATAATTTCAATTAGTCATGCACATGATTCATAATAAAAATGTATAATCAATTCATGATATGAAAAAACTCTATTTTTGGAGTTAAAAATTTGTGAGAGGAAAATTTTTCTTAAAACTTCATTGAAGAAGGATAAAATATCTGTAAATTCCTTGCAAAATCTTTAATGGTTAAAGGGAAATATTTTACACATTATTGTGATTATGCTTTGAAGCTAGCATGAAATGGCTCTGAAGTTGAATTTGTTCCACTTTGAGCTTAAATTCCAAAAAGCTAAAGCTTATTTCTGTGTCCCCTTCTTAAAAAATATTACTTTATTGAATATTTTAAGCCGCTTTCCAGCATAAAACCAAAAATAAAAACAAGAAATATTCACCTATCATATCTCAAAGACACTGAAATGAGCTATATATATAGCTAAATAAAGTTTAGTTTATAAATATTTCATAATACTAACTTTATTATTCTTTTAGGTTTTCTATATTTATCAATATAAACACAATTTCAGATACTTCTAAGAATATTTATACATAAAATCTGAAAGAGAAGTATTTCAAAAGGACTTATTTATCATTGTTATTTGATTATTATATGAAAATGGATCCCAATTTTACAAAAGCATGAGAAAAATTTATTTATTTATTCAGATATTAATAGATTTTTATCCTTTTAATTGAATATTTGATATTTATTATAGTTTGAATTGAATTCTCAATAAAAATACACACAGGTGGCCCCAATACCTGGAAGAATGTTTTTGTGTAGAAAATTCCTAGGATAATCCTCTCTATTAGTTTAAATAGCTTAAGTTTGATTTTGTTTGAAATTTAGAAGTTCACAAAATTATTTTCTAATAGTTAAGAATATTAACCCATTAAATTTGAATACAATTTTCAATTTTTCAAAATGTGGGGATCTCTCCATGCATCCTAATTATTATAAAATGAATCAAAAATTCATTACCTTACCATCAAAGAACAAAAGGGCTCAAAAATATAAAAAAATGACTTAGAAATCAAATAAATAGAAACTGGGATCATTAAAATATTCTGAAGTAAGAAAATAATTTGAAAGAATGAATTTTACCTTCTCTTAAAATTCAAAAATACATTTGCACTGGCTTCATATAATATATAAAAGTGAGGTATTATATCTATCTTCCACTCCGTGATATGGCTTTCCCCTAACCTTTGTGAAATGAGAACTTACATGACAAAGAATTCTTTTCTCAGTTGCAAAATAATCCACTACATAAAGAGGTTAAATCCAAGATTAATACTCTCTGTAGAAGTATAGAGTCATTAATAGAATGGAAGTCAGAAAGAGAAATGTTTAATGGTCCAAGAAATCAAAGAGTCTGATATTTTGGCTGTTGATGATAATGAACTATGCAATGATTAAAGCATTATTTTTCTCTAAAAATCATAAATATTTCTAATTTACACCTTGGGCTTTAATGGTAAAAAGGTCTTCAATCATAAAAAACGGATTATTTTACTTTAATAACTCATATATTCCGTCTATAATTGAGAATTCCACTACATAAGCTCATGGTCTCAAATACTAGTTATTCTCACTCATTAAATACCAAGTTATGGTTAGCCTCTCCCAAGAATCTCTCTTTTTCATTAGGCTGGATGGTTTTTTGAAAAATTAAATAAAGCATATCTTGTAAAAAGAGAAGGAAAATAAGGCATATGATTTCTGAATTAATACACATTTTGTGTATAGCAAAATCTTTTATAGCAGGGTATCTATTTTGGAATATATATATTTGGAGAGAATTATCAAGTCCTTGATGCAATCTTTTATTAGTAGAAGGTCAATTTTAAGTTGAAAGGGCTCTAATGTCAATATTATTAATATTTATATTACTTTAATTTAGTTATAGAAAATATTCATATTGAAACTGTAATATTTATGTAGGAATATGGTGGAAGAACTCATATTTTGAGCTTTTCTTTATGAAAAAAATCAAATAAGAAAAAATTGAAATAAATGCAGAATGAAATTAATTAATTTTACCATTTATTGTTGAATTATTAATATTGGAAAAGTCTCACCAAACAATAATCTCAAGAAAATTTAATTGAAGCTTTGTGGCTTGCATATGTGGCATGACCTTCTTCCAAAGTTTTATTTTCTAAAATCCATTTCTGTATTCTTTCTTAGCTGAGTACAATCTATCTCCCATATTAAATTCCAAATTTAACACCTGCTGTTAGGTGTGGTAATTTTTCTAATGGCTAATACAAGTGTAGAAATACCCAATATTGAAGTATAAAAGATAAATAAAAATTTAATTAATCCCTATAAAAACAAAAAAACTTAAGAAATTTCAAGTGTCTTATGAAATGATAAATATAGTGGTACTTTAGAGAGCTATATTGTGATAAATATATATGTATTGAAGCAATCTTCTAAAATGAGATGAATTAGAATAGAAAGAATTACTTATCTATAATCATGATAAAAAGAAAATACAATCTCATGATAGATAGGCATGTGGACTGATATCTTATGAGTAGAATTTTTAAGAAATATAGGTCAAAATATTCTCAAATCTTACAAAATTTATCAATCTCAATAGGGAGGCTCAAATATGCAAAATACAAGGTTTCATTTATTCAAAATTCTGACTGAGATCTTGCCCTTAGAAACTATAATTTTTATTATTGAAATTCTGAACTGCGTAAACTGGGTTCCCCTAGGATTTAGCCCAGGTCCTTCTTCAAAAATAAAACTGTTGAAACCTATTTCTTTGATTATTTAAGCCTTTTCAAATTCATTTAAATCCCAGACCCTCAGAGCTCAGTCATATAATATTACAAATAATTATTAAATGAAGAAAATTCTCATATCAATTGAGCTCATCAAAAGATAATATTACCAAATTCAAAATGATCAGACCATTTGATAACTGCCAATTACTGGTGTATGATTAATTGCTTTTCAGTTAATTCCACCTTTCTTTCTTGTTTTGGAACCTAAGGAACAGTCTTAAATATCACAAATACCTTCCTCAAGTCAAAAAAGATTTCAACAGATATCGAATGAGTTGAATAAAAAGTCTTTCAATCAATTGAAGCATAGTGAAACCAGCCTACATGAACAAAGGATGACATAAACAAAATATTCTTGCAAAAAAGTTTTTAAAAACCACTGGTATAGAATTACTCCTGATGATAATGAAAAGGGTATTAAACATAGAACAAAAGCTTGGGTATATGTGAACTTTGTTCAAATGAATAGACTGTTTGGGGAATAGGAAAGTTTAATTCCTTTGGCCTCATGAGAGACACTATATGAAGGCTCCAATTATGAAGCTCCACAAAAGTAACCAACCAATTTTCAAGAGGCAAGAAAAATCAACATTCACTGGATAGTGTGTTTATATCAATTAAAGATTTGTGTATTAGGTTTATTCTATTGTGACGAGAATGAGAGAGGCACCAGAGAACCATTTTTTAAATACTTATATTTATCCAAAACCAGAGGGAATGAGAGAAATTTCTTCTTTGCTGAAACTTTAATATTCATTTTCACAAATTAACCATCATCATACTGACTTGATACTATGAAATATTTAAGATATGAATACAATTTAAGTGTCAGATAATATTCAGAATAATAAGGATAATGTATATCATCACTGCTTTCAAGATACTTATTCCAATAATGATGAGGAGAGAATGAGTCAGAATTAAAGCCTTCAAAAAACCATCAATTCAGGTATATCTTCCAAAAATTTTGATATTTTGAGAATTTTGGGATAAGTAGATACGAAGTACCTTTAGCAGTAGATTATTGGTGAGTCTTTTTTAAATTTTAGAATCAGAAAATAACCATGGGCTCCAATGTACATTAGCTTTCAGTTTAAATACACTAAAAAATACACCCTCTTGATGAGATCACAAATCAATTATTAAGTTTTGTGGCTTATCAAATAAAGAGCTTGATTAAAAATTCTCTATCAGTATATCAACAAGAGATTACTATGAGAATAATAGTAATATTAAAAACTGTTTTTTCAATGAGTGATTTTTTCTTAACTTCTTTTTATTGATAATATTTTTTATTATTTTTTTAGGATGCCAATTTTTCATAATAGAGCTATTGATGGATGCTTTTTTGATCACTATTGATAATAATAATAATTTTGATATATTTGTCAAAATTTAAAGGGTATTCAATAATACTATTGATATGAATATAATTCCATCAGAGTAAGATAGTATAGCAAGTCTGGTTGTGGTTTATATAAGGGTAAGATATAAATCACACAATAGAAATATGATATTATGAGAATTAATACAAATATAATCCAGTATGTTTGATAATGACTGTGAAATTAATTGAAAGGGTAAGATGATGATATATTTTTTCTATACATAAAGGTTATTGATAAATCTGTCAGATGACTAATAATAATATCTTCAAATACTAGCTTAAATTTATTACTATAATGTTAGGAGAATTAAATAATAATGTGCTCTTTAATCAATATTATCAATATCTTTCATTAATAAATGATAAATAATACTCTAAGTTATTGAGTCTTTATGCTTATATTTTAAATATACTACTAGAGAATGGATAGTTCAATCCTCAATATTATTATCCGAATTAAAAGAATGGGGTAAAAAGGGGAAGTAGCCCTTTATTTATACTTTTTTGGGCCCTCCATATATACTTCCAAAAACAAGGGATTTAAAAGTAATTCTATCTTGAGATATTTTTTCTTGTGAGTATTTTTTTGAGATGGTTTCATTTTATCAAGATATTGCAGCATATTCTGATACTATACTGATATTTCAACCAAGATTTACGCAAAACATGCAAAGCCCTGAGAGAATTTGGCTGGTGAGAAACCTCCAAATGGTTTCATTTGATAAAGATATTGCACCATATTCTTTTTTTGGTTTCACTGTATTTATGAACTTTGTTTTTATCTATACAAGCCTTATTCGCTTGGCACAGCCTTGAGCTGAATTTAGCTCTTTCTGTTTATATATAAAATTTAATTATTAAATGCTACATGTAATTTTCGATTATTGGGGATTAAATGGTAACTGAGTAATTCAAAACAATCTTAATCTATATTTAATCATTTATTTTTCTATGTAAAGAAATGTAACAAATATTTGTGTAAGAATAATGGTATCACTCATGTAAATTTACACATTATTATGAAAATTGAATATCTACACCAGCTGCAAATTTTTTTTCCATATTTTTGTATCTATTATAGATTATATATGATTAGTTTTTGTTTAATAAATGATATATATAGACTCATTTATCTTATGGAGTTGCTCTAATATGTGACTATAGGTAGAAGTAGATTTAAATTCAAGTGAAATAGCTTTACTTGAGAGCTCAATATAAGTATTTTATATTTCATTTTATCTTGATTGTATTTCATCTACATAGATACATATATATATATATATATATCATTACCTTCTTAATTGTACTATAGTGGATTTGATCCTTGGAAAAAAAGGTATGGGATAGCACATAATGTCACAGAGTCCATTAAATGATCCATTATAAAAGCCATACACTCATTTAATGGATTACAATTTTTTGATTAATGAGGTAGTACTGGGAAGGGGAAATTAGAAAAGAAGGTTTTGAGTTGCTTTTATGATCTGTAACCCTTTGTATGCTTGTGTGTCATAATAATTGGGACTTCCCTTCCTGTAACTCTGTATTATCTTGAGTTTAGTTCCACAAGTAATTTATTTGTTTCTTATTGTGGCTTGAGCAGAAAATTCTATTCAGCAGAATCTGGTCAGAATTTGATTGATCTTCCAAAAATGATTTCTTGAAACTTTGACCTAATTTGACAATAATCCAAAATTCAGAGAGCTGGTTTGACTTAAAGATACTGATAAGTTGAGAATATTCATTATTACTTTTGTTGATAATAATCTTAATAAGATAATTTTTTCTTCCTGATGTTTGTTTCTAATAGTAGTTCTGTAGATTTTTGTTAATACTATGATAGAATTCTATAGTACTATAATTTGGGGATGAACCTATTGTTGATAATAGATACTAATGAGATGATAGAAACTGTGATATAGTAAATAATGTGAGATTATAAGCTGATATGGTCCAACGTTTAACTTATTTTGGGTATAAAATGACTTTAGAAAATGCTACTGAGATTGGCCACTGAGAAATTAGAAATGGGGGATATTCAATGAGATAGACTTTATAATATAATACAGACCAACTTTTTAGCTGATTTTATCCATAGAAAAATCAGACTTTCCCACTGATCTTGGCTACTGAGAAAATAGGAATATGAAATAGTAAATGAAATCAATTTATAAAATAATTTGGGCCAAATTTTAATGCCTCTTATCAGATAAATGAATCATCAAGTGCTACTGATATTGGCTACCAATCAATTAGAAATAGGGGATATTCAATGAAATTAATTTATAAAATAATGTGGACCAACTGTTAGCTACTCTTATTAAATAAATTAATTGGAAAGTGATACTGAGCCTGGATACTGAGCAATTAGGAATAGGGGACAGTCAGTGAGAAGAATTTTATAAGATAATACAGACCAACTGTTCACTTATTTTATCTATAAAAGACTTATACTGTGCTACTGAGCTTGGCTACTGAGAAAAGAGGATAAGGAAGGTACTGATAGAGGTGATATGGGGATAATTCTTTCTCTGTGGGAATGAGGAATGGTCTTGAAAGGGGAAAAAATTCCTTGATTTATACCTTTTTGGTTTCCAGAGTGTCTCCAAAACACTGGAATTAGAATCTTTCTTGATTTTCATCCAAAGGCCAGTTTGTGGTTTGAAAATATCTAAACCTAACCTTCAAAGCATTACTTGTGATTTAAAACCTAACTTTTAGTCCAAAAATATATTTTCTCAAGGATTACCTGAGCTTTATTAGATGATTTAATTTGTATTTGTAGAGATTTGCCTAATTTGGAAATGATCTGAAGCTTTTGGGTGGATTTCCTCAACTTTAGTTTGAGAATTGAATTGAGATTGTTGGGAGCTTCCTCAATTTGTAATGGCTTGGTTCTTATTGGGTGGAATTCCTGAGATTTAATTTAGAGAGTTCAACTGAATGGATTATGTAATCTTCAGATATTTTATCATTTCTTAATTTTGAAATGTTGAAAGAACCAATGGTTTTAATTCAAAATTTCTGTTCCAAGGAAATATTTACAAATTGAAATTATTATCCATAATTAGCTTTTCTCACACAAAAGGATTTTTCAATTCTAAAGATCTAATTCAAAAAAAATTCCTTTCAGTATTCAACAGAAATAAAGAAAATTGGTTCAAATATAAGATACCAGGATTTCAAAACCTTCATTTCCCTAAACCTTTTTATGATAAATTTTATTCTACTCAACTGATTATCATATAATTTCCCTCAACTTGATAATAAAACATAATAATTTGAATACTTCCTTTCCATTCTTATCAGTAAAAAAATGGTAATATTTCTCCTAAAAATTACGATTCATTTGCTTAATATTTCTCTTTTCCGTATCATATTTTGACTAAAAATATAACTGGTCTTAGGCCTGGAGTTTTTCATATGGTATGGCATTCTGGAATGATATTAAATTTTACTTTATTTTCCCATGGTGCTATGAGTGGAACATCTTTCATGCCCTCAATGTCAATCCAAATATACCCCAAAACATCCAATATATTCAGATAATCAAATGAAGTAAAAATTTCTGAATTAAAATTCAATTGTAAATAGAATTTCTTCTAATTCCAAGTAAATTTCTATATGGTGCTTTAAATTATATTTGTAGATTTTTTGAAACAAAATTTTATAAATAAATTAATTTTTAATAATTAAAATTTCATTTTAAATAGATTTTTTCTATACTTTTCAATATTTTTCAATTTCACCTAGAAATTAAGAAACCAAATCATTACAGCAAAGCTGAGTAAATACTTAATTGACCATTTCACTTCCAAATATAGCTTTTAGGCCACCTAGCCAGACTAAATCAATTTTCATTTAGATTCTTTTGAAGTATTCTGAGATTTAATATTACATTCAAAAATAAAATATGAAATTATTTCAGTATATCAGAAAGTAATTTCACTCCATTTTAAAGTTTAAGGCTTAATCTTCTCCCAAATTATAAATAATTGACCTTGATTGACCAACTTGGATAAGTTTTTAATGTATTTTGAATATTTCTCTTCATAAGTTTCATTCAATTAAAGACCAATATTAGCCAATATATTAAAAAAATTACATATCTGACAAACAAATAAATAAAGAATTGGAATTTATTTTCATTTTAAATTTCTCTGAGAGAAAACCATTGTCCTTTAATTATCAAAATTCAATTCTAAAATACTACTTAAGATCCTACAAGAAATTATTTGAGCTTAGTATCATCTGGATTATTTTCTGAATTCTTTTATACAATGGAACAATTATCATTGTCGTTCCATAGGCTGAGCCATTCAAAAGATATTACTTTTCTATGGAATGTGTTTCAGGCTATTTGCTAATCCTCATATTTCAATATATACTTGATTCATGTAATTTTCCTTGAAATCCCACATGAAGATAAGTTAAAAACAAATTGAAATTAAATAATGGCTGTACTCACATGGAGTAACTAAAAGAATTTATTATTAGCATCTCTCATACCCTTTATACAAAGGATTCTTTTCTCATATTATTTTAATGAGCAACATAAAAGTCAAGCATACTTCCATTTTCATTCATAGTAAATCTGACCATAATTATTTGGCTTTTGGAACAATGAAATAAGGCTAGCATCAATAAAAAAAATGAAACCAGGGAAGCATTCAGCCTGTATCACTTGTGATATGTCAATCTTTATTTCTCATTTGGAAATGAGATTTATTTCAATTTAAACTTTATGGGCTATTAAATTACTCTCTGGGTTTATAGAACAGCTGAATCATTCCTGATACCAAAAATATCCCTAATATTCCCAGAATATGCACCATTCCCATTGCAAACCAAGTCTTTAAACTAAAGCTAATATCTGAATTTCCAGATCACATTGATGATATTTTGAGTTTTTTTAAATACTTCATCATTTTGAATAAGATATATCAAAGAAAAACTTGAGCTGTAGGCTTTATGGAATAGCTTCTTAAGCCTGCTGTGAGACTAGCCAGATTATCTACTTTCAAGATATATTGAGACACAAAACTGCTGTATTCTGAGCTATTTCTTTTGATAAATTTCACAAAATACCTGCATATCCTCTTCAAGCTCGTCATCAGATGCAATCTCCGTGGCATGTGCTAATTGTGCTGCCCAAATATTGCATTTTACCAGAGATATTGATGAGGTATTTGGAAGTTTTTCTTTTTAAGATTGGATAACTTATCTTAGTTGTTTAGTATATATTGATCAGGCCTAAAGAAGGTGTTGAAATGAATGGTATGTGAAATTTAGGTTTTAAATTATTTGATCGTGAAATGAATACATCTTGAGAAACAGTTATGGTTCCAAATTTTCTAAAAATGCTGGGTATTGGAGAGATATAATGAAGGATTTAGTAAGGGTGAATTGGCTTAATAGTGATCCAAAACACCATTCCTCATGAGGTTTGGTATTTTGAAAAAAGACAGAAAATAAATTCAATATTTTGATAAAAAGAGACTCAGCGTTTTAAAGTTGTGATTTGGCATATTTGAACCCCCTAATAAAAATTTTATTGAGAAATTTAATATTAAACAAGTTTTTTAATTTTGAAAAATTCCTCAATTAGTTTTCAGCTATGAATGAATTTTTTCTATCATAATTTTTATTTTATGTTTCAACCTTCATGAATAAGAGACTAAAGTATGTATAAATTCCTTCTTAATTCAAAAATTTCAAAGTACTAGTAAGAATTAAACTTATTAATTGAGGAATGAACTATTTGCCTCAGTCTTTTTCACAAAATATTGAATTTAATATTGGTGAATGCATGAATTTGAAAAAAAACTATTTCTGAAATTAGAAATTAATTGTATAATATATTTATTTAAATATGAATTTATTAGTTAACCAAATACAAAAATCAAAAATTGATCAAGAGCTGAAAATTTGAAATGGTCTTTTATTATTTTCAATATAAATGGGGCTCCATACAGGTAAATCCTTCAAGTTAATTAATGAAATAGTTCATCTTGGATTTTCATTGGGATTATTATTTATAGCAATTTCCACAAATAAGAAATTCAAAATAGCTTAATAAATGAGACTTACTTTTTCACTAATTCATATGAATAAACTACTCAAAAGAAATAAATAGACTAACAGTATAAATCTTGAGAAAAAAATTAAATTAAATTGAAAAAACCTTTTTTGATAGATTCAATAAAAGCTTATTAGCTGCCAAACTAACTTTTCTAATTTATTAGTTAAATATTAACCTTATTCTAGATAAAATATTAGAATTCAGTTAATAGATAGGCTTACATTATACATACAAGTATTAAGAGTGATTCGAGAATATTTGTGAATATCTGAACTTGAGAGTTTTGAAATTCTCAAAGGAGAAGAGACTATATTAATTTTTTTTGGAAATTTCAATACAAAGATATTGTGACATTAAACATATATATATGATTGGAAACAAGCTATTATATTCAAAAAAATATTATTTTGTATTGTAACCCAAAATTTAAATATAGGTACTAAGAAAAAAAACTTCATATATAAGTATATAAAGCTCAAATCAAAACCAATACATTGTATATGAATGATTCTATTAATCAATTGATATTTCAAATTTGATATCATTCCCATATTATCCACTTTACTTTCCATCAAATTTTATTATGAACCATTAAATTAGAAAATAAAATTCTGATTTTTTAGAAATTGAGTTGATATAAAAATTTCAATTGAATGTTTTTGTCCAAATTCAATATTTCTGAACAAAATCAAAGAATCAATAAGATGAAATTTTTATAATTCAAGCTTAAATTTTAATTAAACAACCTATCAAAGTTGATCCAAAATATTCATTTGTTTAAAAAGAATTATATTTTACTTTAGGAATAATAATATTTTTCCAGTAGCTTACTTCATGTAAATCTTATTCACAAAATAGCTACATCATACTTCTTTTTATCAGTTAACTTGTATTTTCATATGGTCAATTTCCTCCATTGAAATCAAAATATACTCTTTGTTTGATCTAAAACTTCATTCAAAAATCTCAGTTTAATTTAGTAATTAGAAAAAATAGCTTATTCTTAATATACTTTTTCTTATTAATATGAACTCTCTTTTTTATTAATCTTGTTCTTGAAAAAAAGCTCTTTATAAATGAATTTAATGTCAAATAAAATATCTTATTAATATCGATATATCAATTGAATATTCCTTTAAAGATATAAAGTTATTTTTGAGCGTATCATTTCTGTTTTTTTTTCTAATAAGTTATATTTATAAGCTGAGCTGTTCATAAGAAAATATTTCTTCCCTTTTGTATATATAAAATATTTTAAATACCTTCAACCTATTCATAGTATCAATTTTTCAAAACTATCATGAAGATTATTTATGTATCCATAGATAAAGAAATCAGATGCTTTAGGATTACTACTAATAAATATAGGTGAATTATCTATCATAAAAGTAAAAACACTCATAAAAAGAGCTTAGAAATATTCCTGATCAAACTTTGAATTTGGAAAATTTAGGAGTTTAAGTATTAAATTAATTGAAGAATAAATCTAATAACCAAATAGAGTATTTTCGGGAAAGAAATATATATTACAATGAAAAAAGCATTAATAAATCTATATTCCATTTTATATTCCTATTACAAAAAATTTGAAATAAAGCTATGAAAATTGAGTTTTTAGGAGAGATTTATATTCCATATTTATAAACTGGAGCTTTTTGAAATATGTACCTCTGAAATACCTAGAAAAATTTGGTTCATGGATCCTGTTCCTGATTTAAATTGGGCTGTAGCCCATAGACTTTCCAATTTAATTACTGATCCAGCTTTAATCCACAAAGATACAAAAATAAACCCACACAAAAGAAATTTTCCCAAAAAATGAGTTTAATTTCTATATAAATTCAAATCATTTTCTTATACCTTTCCAATAAAGTCTGTGTGAGCCTTAGAGGTATATTCATATACCCAAAAGACCACAAAAGATAAATCAAGATACAAATATAAATAAAATAAATTTATTTATATTATAAAAATGAAAATTGAAATATAAATACAAATTTATATTTAAAAATCAAAATTTAATTATAATTCAAAAATAAAATTACAATAAAATTTAAAATTATGAAATTATATTTTTACATGTAAAAATTGAGTAAAAATGAATTTTTAATAAAAATTGTGAAATTAAAATATTTTTGGTAAAAAGTTATATTAAGTAAATTATAACTTTTTATCCAATAAATAAACATAAAGAAATTATCACACCATTGGATTCCTCATAAAAAATAAAGTGGGGTCACCTCTGGATGAAATTTCTGTAACTCAACTCTGAATAAGGTTAAATTAAGCTTGTACTATTTTCAATAAAAAAATTGAAAATCCTCAAAACTTTAATCTAACTGACACCACATGTGGTGTTAACCATCAATTTTTGTGTTAAAATTAAGGTGGTGTGTTTAGGTTAGAAGCTATGAGGAATTGAAGTATTTTCAATTGAATTCAATTGAAATGTCAAAATGTGCGCGTGTATTACATAAGTGAACTTTGATTTACATATGAGGTATCAATTATTACTGTATTGTACTGTACAATTCAATTTAATTACATATGTAAATTACAAGTATAATACATGATGAGGAATTAAAGGAAAAAATAAATTGGAAAGATCAAAATTGGGGCGGAAAAGGAACTCTAGCTCTAAGGGGGAGCCAGACCCCCAAAGTCCTTGCTGACTGCATGGGATGTCAAAATCCACGCAAACGTTCATCACTTTTGGCGTGGAATTGAGTCACAGGGTCTGTTACTCAATTGATGATGAGGTTTTGATACCAACCAGGGTGGTTTTAACTGCTGCCAAGAGGGTAAAACTACCCTTAAGCTAAGACGATGTTAGTAAAAACAGTTTTAACTGGTTTCTAAGCCTCTTACACAAATTCTGACGTGTTTTGAAGGCTCTAGACTAGGTATTGCTATAGTAATGGCTGATTTAAGGGTCTAAAATGGCTAAAAATGGCTGAAACCAGCCCTTTTTTGGTCTAAACCAGGGTTCAATGATGCCATAATTGGCTTTTCTGTTGTCAGACTTTTTTTCACAACTGACAAGAGTAAATTTCACTTTTGGAGTAAGAAAATTGATGGCTATAAAAGAATGTCTTCTTTGCCCCACTTTTCTCTTCATGTTAGAATCTTTTCCTTTTATAATTAGTTTAAACACTGTTAAAACCAATCAATAAAGTATTCCAACCACCTTTTCTTAAATCATTTTAAGCCTTTTTAGCCACGTGAAAAATAATTATAATCATTGTTTGTAACTCTTATAATCATTCTTACCCCTGAACCACCCCAAAAGTGAACTAAAGCATCTTTCATCACTGTTAACTTTGTCACCTTGTTTCCAAATTCACTCTGGTCACTTTTGGGCGTGTTTTCTCTTTAATATTCTTTTTAAAGACTTTAATCTTTAATTAATTGCTTGCATTTCTTTTCTCAATTAATTCCAATTGAAATTTCTCTTGAAGAAATTTCTTTTGTAGACTTAAATATCTCTTGTAGAGTATTTTTGGATAAATTTTTATTGTTGGTAAAACAATAAATCTTTATAATATTATTGTTTTAAACTAATAAATTATAAACAATAAAACTGGCATGTTTTCTCTCAAAATTAATATTTCTTACTATTTTTAATTGATTTTTACCTTATACAAATTTTGAGGACAGGAAAAGTACTTGATTTTTAATCAAAGTTTCATATCCACACCTTACATTTGGGGGCCCAGCCATGATATTTTACCTGTGACATATTTTTTTACTCTATTTAAACCTTTTTCTTGTATTGTAAAATTTAAAAACATATAAAAGATACTTATAATTCAAAAAACCCATAAAAAAATAATTTTTTTCATATTATAAGTTAGGCTTATATTTTTATTTCTTTTTTTGAAATAACCTTTTTTCTACTTAATTGATTGGCTTTTTCATTAATTTTAGTGTCTGACAATGTGGTAAGACAAGAAAACATTGAAGCAGTCTCAACAGTCACCAGCATTATTCCTGCCAGTACTTTTAATTCAGACCATAATAGTACTGTTATTTTGACTCAAAATAACCAACCTGAACCAATATCTTCTGAATGGATTAACTTGGATATAAGTAATACCCTTCAGAAAGCTAAGAATTTGGCCAATAGTAAGTTTTTTGACGTAAAAATACTATTTTAAGCCTTTTTAATCATAAAATATGCCTTCAACCAGATCAGGAGCCAGCTATAACCCCTCAAGCAGCTCCCAGAAAGGTAATAGATGTGATTATGGCAGAAGCCAACCAGGTACAGAAGGAAAAGGGTCAGTTGATGACTTCCAAACAACTAAAATAGGTCATTCTGATGCTGATAATACCATTTTACCTTCACAAAGAGATGACACCACCACAAGAAGCCTCAGTGGACATATACAAAGCCAGCCACAAAGCATACAACAATTCCCTGCAGTACAAGGAGTACCAGATCCTTGCAGATCTGTGGAAAAATCCACAAGTATTGGATATTGAAAATTCTCAATTCAAAAATGAATTTTCTACTTCTTTTCATAGCTTGGAACCAACAATAGGCCAAGAACTCTTGAAAGAAGTTCCAAAACTTAAGGAATGGCCTCACTTCAGTGGTGAAGGAGAGTATGACCATATGGAATTCATCAGAGGTATTGACATGATCAAAGAAGACCTTGAATTACCAGACAGATTGGTAACAGCAAGGTTTAACACCTTATTTACTAAATCAGCTCACAGATGGTATATCAAATTGGGACAAGCACATGGACACCAAAGTTGGACTTGGTGGAAAACCCAAATTATTAACAAATGGGCCAATGATTCTTGGAGGTTTAAAGTGGAAACAGCCTTTGAATCTGCCAAATTTAATGCTGATAAAGACAAAGCTTTACCATGGTTTCGCCAACAAAACAACAGATTAACAGCATTATATCCTGACATGTCAGAATTTATGATCCATAGAAAGATTCTGAGACAATGTGGAGGTGACTTAGAGCATGCTGTCAAAAGCAGGACTACTGAACAATCTTCAGCAGAGGATATTATCAATATATTAGAAGAAGTAACCACCAGAACCAGAATTGTCTCTAGTATGGTGAATCTCAAAACAAGGTATAATACACCTTGGAAAGATTCTGTGGACAAAAACCCTGAAGAAAATTTTAATAATGTTATGTATAAATCTGCAGATACAGTCAGAAAGTGCCATATTTGCCAAAGCACCGCCCATTTAGCCAATAAATGTCCAAAAAGGGGGAAAATCAATGAAATTAATATTGAAAAGGAACCTGATGTTGAAAAATATGACATAATTGAAGACAATTCAGATGATAAGTCATCCATATTTTCTGAATCTTCAAAAGATATAGAAAATATCAATGCCACTTTTGACATCATAGAATCATATTCCCACTTGCCACAATTGAGCAATGGTCAACTTAATTCATCAAAAGTTCAAGATGCACAACTTATGAAAACCAAATCCCAATAGAAGGAATAAGTGTTACAGACTTGAACACCACCTTCTTTGAAGAGGTCAGAAATAATTACATTAAAGATGAGAATTGTAGCATCTTATGCCAATTAGTGAACAAAGACTGTAAAGACAACTCTCTAATACATGCCTTGGATGAAGTATGGAAAGTATCTTATGATGAAGGAAGATTTCACCTACTGGAGGGTATAATTGATCACAGGACCAAGCACACATGTGTCATGACAGTTGTGGACAGGTCATTAATCAATCTTGTACTAAAAGAATGCCATGAAAGCACCTTCTCAGGACATCTGTCTGAAGACAGAACTAGAGAAAGAGTGAAAACCTGTATATGGTGGCCAATGTGGCAGAAAGATGTTGCAGAGTATTGCAAAACCTGTGACAGATGTCAAAAAGAAAATAAATCCACTGGCAAGAGACTTGGAAATATGATAAAAATCCAAGAACAAAGCAGACCATGGGAAATTTTCCATATGGATTGGGTAACTGGGCTACCACCAGGAGGTGACAGAAGTTATAATGCTTTCCTAGTAATTGTGGACAGATTCAGTAAAACTCCAATCTTTTTACCATGTCACAAGAATGATACAGCCATGGATACAGCTCTTCTGATATGGAATAGAGTAGTTTCATGGACTGGGATATTTACAAATATCATTAGTGATAGGGATCCCAAATTCACTTCAGCACTATGGACAAATCTTCACCAATTATTTGGCACTGAGCTGTCTTTCTCTACAGCCTACCACCCACAAACTGATGGTCTGGCTGAAAGGATGATCCAAACCTTAGAAGACATGGTAAGAAGATGTTGTGCATATGGCCTTGAGCTCAAAGATTGTGATGGATTTACCCATGATTGGTGTACTCTGTTGCCAGCACTGGAATTATCATATTAAACATCAATCCATGCCAGTACCAATCAAACTCCTGCTATCCTAGAAAAAGGATGGAACCCCAAATTACCCCAAGATTCCTTGAGGAAAGATTTAATTGAAATACATCACGCAGCTGCTAGCTTCAAGGTAATGCTATACAAAGCTAGAAAGCATGCAGTAAGGTGCATGGAGGACTCTTTTGCATATGCTAAGGACAAATGGGATAAATCACATGCAACACCAGATTTCAAAGTGGGGGACTTAGTTCTTGTATCCACCACTAACTTCAATAACATCAAAGGATGTAAAAAGCTGAAAGACTCCTTTGCAGGACCTTTTGTTATTAAGGCCCTCCATGGAGAAAATGCTGTTGAAGTAGAGTTATCTGAGGAGCTTAGCAAGAAGCATCCTACATTTCCAGTGAGCTTGATAAAGCCATATAAATCTAGTGATGCTGAAAAATTCCCCTTGAGGAATAAAGTTCCCCAATTTATACCTCCTATGGAGTCATCTGGTAGTAAGAAAATTACCAAAGTTCTCAAAGAAAGAAAGTTGAGAACCAACAAAGTAAGGGAATACCTTGTTAGGTACAGTGACCCAACTTTTGAAGATGAATGGTTGCCAGAAAAAGACATACCTGAAGCTACCAAACTTCTAAGAAGGTTCAGGCACACTAGAAATAACAATATTACAAAGTAATATTCTTTTTTTAGGGGGAGGGAATGTGAGCCTTAGAGGTATTTTCATATACCCAAAAGACCACAAAAGATAAATTAACATACAAATATAAATAAAATAAATTTATTTATATTATAAAAATAAAAATTGAAATATAAATACAAATTTATATTTAAAAATCAAAATTTAATTATAATTTAAAGATAAAATTACAATAAAATTTAAAATTATGAAATTATATTTTTACTTATAAAAATTAGGTAAAAATGAATTTTTAATAAAAATTGTGAAATTAAAATATTTTTGGTAAAAAGTTATATAAAATATATTATAACTTTTTATCCAAAAAATAAACATAAAGAAATTATCACACCATTGGATTCCTCATAAAAAATAAAGTGGGTTCACCTCTGGATGAAATTTCTGTAACTCAACTCCAAATAAGCTTCAATTAAGTTGTTAGTATTTTCAATACAAAAATTGAAAATCCTCAAAACTTTGATCTAACTTACACCACAAGTGGTGTTAACCATCAATTTTTGTGTTAAAATTAAGGTGGTGTGTTTAGGTTAGAAGTTATGAGGAATTGAAGTATTTTCAATTGAATTCAATTGAAATGTCAAAATGTGCGCGTGTATTACATAAGTGAACTTTGATTTACATATGAGGTATCAATTATTACTGTATTGTACTGTACAATTCAATTTAATTACATATGTAAATTACAAGTATAATACATGATGAGGAATTAAAGGAAAAAATAAATTGGAAAGATCAAAATTGGGGCGGAAAAGGAACTCTAGCTCTAAGGGGGAGCCAGACCCCCAAAGTCCTTTCTGACTGCATGGGATGTCAAAATCCACGCAAACGTTCATCACTTTTGGCGTGGAATTGAGTCACAGGGTCTGTGACTCAATTGATGATGAGGTTTTGATACCAACCAGGGTGGTTTTAACTGCTGCCAAGAGGGTAAAGCTACCCTTAAGTTAAGACGATGTTAGTAAAAACAGTTTTAACTGGTTTCTACGCCTCTTACACACATTCTGACGTGTTTTGAAGGCTCTAGACCAGGTATTGCTATAGTAATGGCTGATTTAAGGGTCTAAAATGGCTAAAAATGGCTGAAACCAGCCCTTTTTTGGTCTAAACCAGGGTTCAATGATGCCATAATTGGCTTTTCTGTTGTCAGACTTGTTTTCACAGCTGACAAGAGTAAATTTTAATTTTGGAGTAAGAAAATTGATGCCTATAAAAGAATGTCTTCTTTGCCCCACTTTTCTCTTCATGTTAGAATCTTTTCTTTATATAATTAGTTTAAACACTGTTAAAACCAATCAATAAAATATTTTAACCACCCATTTTTAAATCATTTTAAACCTTTTTAGCCATGTTAAAAATCATTATAATCATTATTTGTAGCTCTTATAATCATTTTTACCCCTGAACCACCCCAAAAGTGAACTAAAGCATCTTTCATCACTGTTAACTTTGTCACCTTGTTTCCAAATTCACTCTGGTCACTTTTGGGCGTGTTTTCTCTTTAATATTCTTTTTAAAGACTTTGTTATTTAATTAATTGCTTGCAGTTCTTTGCTCAATTAATTCCAATTGGAATTTATCTTTAAGAAATTTTTTTTGTAGCCTTAAATATCTCTTGTAGAGTATTTTTGGATAAATTTTTATGGTTGGTAAAACAATCAATCTTTATAATATTATTTTTTTATACTAATAAAGTTATAAAAAATAAAATTGGCGTGTTTTCTCTTAAAAATAATATTTCTTACTATTTTTAATTGATTTTTACCTTATACAAATTTTGAGGACAGGAAAAGTACTTCATTTTTAATCAATGTTTCATATCCACACCTTACACTCTGTCAACATTGAATATACTCCTCAAATAAGGTTTTTATTGAAGCCCACAATACTACAAAAGCCACAAATCAAGATAAAACAATAAAAAAAGAAGCCAAGCTTCGCTTTAATCAAATAAAATAAAAAACTTAAAATAAATTGTTGATATCGATATCCATCAATTTTTACTCATAGTCATATATTGGCTCAAACCGCTAGGACAAGTACTCCTTAAAGTACTATTATTCAAATAAAAAGAAGAATAATAATATTTACAAAATCTTTAGTGAGCTTCAAAGTAGTATTACAGGAGCTCTAGCTAACTTTTGTATTTAATAGTAATAACCAAATCCTGATAAAATTTCAGATCTCATAAAATAACTGTTAGAAAAGTACCATTAATTCTTTGTAAAAGGTATTATATGTTAGATAATCTAAATAAACTCATTATGAAATTGAAGCAGTAAATGAAGAGCTTGATTCCTGAAAACAAAGAGAAAAATGATTTTTTTAAATTTAATTTGGCAAATGTGATATTGGCTAAAACTATTTTCAAATTTCTAGATAAGTAAATGATTGATTACTTGCAGGAGGAGAATAAAGGTTTCAAAACAATTGAGAATTATTTGATTTACCAAAAACATAATAGAAGTTGGATAAAATTAAATAAAAACAATAAATTGAATAAAATCAAATAAAACTCAGTAAAGCTAAATAAAATTGAATAAAAGTGAATAAAATTGAATAAAATTAAATAAAATTAAATAAAATTAAATGAAATTAAAGAAAATTAAATAAAATCAAAGAAAATTAAATAAAATTAGATAAAATCAAATAAAATCAAATCAAATAAAATTAAATTAAATAAAATTAAATAAAACTAAATAAAACTAAATAAAATTAAATAAAATTAAATAAAATTAAATAAAATTAAATAAAATTAAATAAAATTAAATAAAATGAAATGAAATTAAATAAAATTAAGTAAACTTAAATAAAATTAAATAAAATTAAATAAAATTAAATAAAATTAAATAAAATTAAATAAAATTAAATAAAATTAAATAAAATTAAATAAAATTAAATAAAATTAAATAAAATTAAATAAAATTAAATAAAATTAAATAAAATTAAATAAAATTAAATAAAATGAAATAAAATTAAATAAAATTAAATAAAATTAAATAAAATTGAATAAAATTAAATGAAATTAAATAAAATTGAATAAAATCAAATAAAATCAAATAAAATCAGATAAAATTAAATAAAATTAAATAAAATTAAATAAAATTAAATAAAATTAAATAAAATTAAATTAAATAAAATAAAATAAAATAAAACCAAATAAAATTAAATAAAATTAAATAAAATTAAATAAAATTGAATAAAATTAAATAAAATTAAATAAAATTGAATAAAATTAAATAAAATTAAATAAAATTAAATAAAATTAAATAAAATTAAATAAAATTAAATAAAATTAAATAAAATTAAATAAAATTAAATAAAATTAAACAAAATTAAATAAAATCAAAGAAAATTAAATAAAATTAAATAAAATTAAATAAAATTAAATAAAATTAAATAAAATTAAATAAAATTAAATAAAATTAAATAAAATTAAATAAAATTAAATAAAATTAAATAAAATTAAATAAAATTAAATAAAATTAAATAAAATGAAATAAAATTAAATAAAATTAAATAAAATTAAATAAAATTGAATAAAATTAAATGAAATTAAATAAAATTGAATAAAATCAAATAAATCAGATAAAATTAAATAAAATTAAATAAAATTAAATAAAATTAAATAAGATTAAATAAAATTAAATAAAATAAAATAAAATAAAATAAAACCAAATAAAATTAAATAAAATTAAATAAAATTAAATAAAATTGAATAAAATTAAATAAAATTAAATAAAATTGAATAAAATTAAATAAAATTAAATAAAATTAAATAAAATTAAATAAAATTAAATAAAATTAAATAAAATTAAATAAAATTAAATAAAATTAAATAAAATTAAACAAAATTAAATAAAATCAAAGAAAATTAAATAAAATTAAATAAAATTAAATAAAATTAAATAAAATTAAATAAAATTAAATAAAATTAAATAAAATTAAATAAAATTAAATAAAATTAAATAAAATTAAATAAAATTAAATAAAATTAAATAAAATTAAATAAAATTAAATAAAATTAAATGAAATTAAATAAAATCAAATAAAATTAAATAAAATTAAATAAAATTAAATAAAATTAAATAAAATTAAATAAAATTAAATAAAATTAAATAAAATTAAATAAAATTAAATAAAATTAAATAAAATTAAATAAAACTAAATAAAATGAAATAAAATTAAATAAAATCAAATAAAACCAAATAAAATTAAATAAAATTAAATAAAATTAAATAAAATTGAAGAAAATTAAATAAAATTAAATAAAATTAAATAAGATTAAATAAAATTAAATAAGATTAAATGAAATTAAATAAAATTAAATAAAATCAACCAAAATTAAATAAAATTAAATAAAATTAAATAAAATTAAATAAAATCAAATAAAATTAAATAAAATTAAATAAAATGAAATAAAATTAAATAAAATTAAATAAAATTAAATAAAATTAAATAAAATTAAATAAAATTAAATAAAATTAAATAAAATTAAATAAAATTAAATAAAATTAAATAAAATTAAATAAAATTAAATAAAATTAAATAAAATTAAATAAAATTAAATTAAATTGAATAAAATCAAATAAAACCAAATAAAATTAAATAAAATTGAATAAAATTAAATAAAACTAAATAAAATTGAATAAAATTAAATAAAATTAAATAAAATTAAATAAAATTAAATAAAATAAAATGAAATTAAATAAAATTAAAAAAAATTAAATAAAATTGAATAAAATTAAATGAAATTAAATAAAATTAAATAAGATTAAATAAAATTAAATAAAATCAAATAAAATTAAACAAAATTAAATAAAATTAAATAAAATTAAATAAAATTAAATAAAATTAAATAAAATTAAATAAAATTAAATAAAATTAGATAAAATTAAATAAAATTAAATAAAATTAAATAAAATCAAAGAAAATTAAATAAAATTAGATAAAATTAAATAAAATCAAATAAAATAAAATAAAATTAAATAAAACTAAATAAAATTAAAGAAAATTAAATAAAATTCAATAAAATTAAATAGAATTAAATAAAATTAAATAAAATTAAATAAAATTAAATAAAATTAAATAAATTAAATAAAATCAAATAAAATTAAATAAAATCAAATAAAATTAAATAAAATTAAATAAAATTAAATAAAATTAAATAAAATTAAATAAAATTAAATAAAATTAAATAAAATTAAATAAAATTAAATAAAATTAAATAAAATTAAATAAAATTAAATGAAATTAAATAAAATTAAATAAAATTAAACAAAATTAAATAAAATTAAATAAAATTAAATCAAATTAAATCAAATTAAATAAAATTAAATAAAATTAAATAAAATTAAATAAAATTAAATAAACTTAAATAAAATTAAATAAAATTAAATAAAATTAAATAAAATTAAATAAAATTAAATAAAATTAAATAAAATTAAATAAAATTAAATCAAATTAAATAAAATTAAATAAAATTAAATGAAATTAAATAAAATTAAATAAAATTGAATAAAATTGAATAAAATTAAATAAAATTAAATAAAATTAAATAAAATTAAATAAAATTAAATAAAATTAAATAAAATCAAATAAAATTCAATAAAATTAAATAAAATTAAATAAAATTAAATAAAATTAAATAAAATTAAATAAAATCAAATAAAATTAAATAAAATTAAATAAAACTAAATAAAATTAAATAAAATTAAATAAAATTAAATAAAATTAAATAAAATTAAATAAAATTAAATAAAATTAAATAAAATTAAATAAAATTAAATAAAATTAAATAAAATTAAATAAAATTAAATAAAATTAAATAAAATTAAATAAAATTAAATAAAATTAAATAAAATTAAATAAAATTAAATGAAATTAAATAAAATTAAATAAAATTAAATAAAATTAAATAAAATTAAATAAAATTAAATAAAATTAAATAAAATTAAATAAAATCAAATAAAATCAAATAAAATCAAATAAAATCAAATAAAATCAAATAAAATCAAATAAAATTAAATAAAATTAAATAAAATTAAATAAAATCAAATAAAATTAAATAAAACTAAATAAAATTAAATAAAATTAAATAAAATTAAATAAAATTAAATAAAATTAAATAAAATTAAATAAAGTTAAATAAAATTCAATAAAATTAAATAAAATTCAATAAAATTAAATAAAATTAAATAAAATTAAATAAAATTAAATAAAATTAAATAAAATTAAATAAAATTAAATAAAATTAAATAAAATTAAATAAAATTAAATAAAATTAAATAAAATTAAATAAAATTAAATAAAATTAAATAAAGTTAAATAAAATCAGGTTTTTGGTAAATACACATAAGCGTTCAGTAAAAACACATAAGGCCTTACATTTTTTTACCATTAATTTATGTGTTCTTACCAATTTATGGCCAAAACATGTAAGAAGCCTATTTCTTAGAAAAAATTTCTCAGGCTCAGCTTTGAGGTTTTTTTTATTTTTTTTTGCCATATTTCTTCCAACATGGGATGTCAATATCCCCAAATGTTTTCATTTTTTTTGGCCAAATTTCTCAAATTCAGCCAATTTGACAAAATGGCATATCTTTTCAAAAATTCATTTCAAATCTTCCCACATATGAATTTCTTTCATTTTTTTAAAATGAAGGGTTCAATCTTTACAATGAAAAATTAGAAGCCTACAATATTGGGGAATTCTTTTGGTGGGACAAGTGAAGGCACAAAAAGGGTTTTTCTCATGTTTTTAATATGACTATTTTTAAGTATAAAAGTGCAACATGTTTGATAAAAAATGAGATTGAGGTGGGATTTAAACAAAAAATAGGACTGAGAAGGGGGATAATTGGCATTAATTGTATATACAAAAATCTATCAATCTGAATCAACCTCCAAAATAGTTGGTTTTTTCTGAGGGGGGACGAATATTGGGCAAATATAACATCCTGTGTTTCTTAAATTTATATTCCCATTCCAGGGCTTGTGGTTGGTCATTAAATTCCCAAGTCACAGTAATTGGGGTTACTGGATAAACTTTATAAATGATGATATCCAATGGAACAAAATGAGAACAGCTATCCAAGAAGCAGATGGAAATGGGTGAATTATCATTTGGAGGACAGAAATAAGAGAAAAAAGAGAAAGATTGGGCTGTGGAATAAAATAAAACATGTCTTTGATACTTATTTGCAATTGGATTCCTCATATCAGGCATGGACATCCACTTTCTCTTTGGAGCCTGGCCAACCTCTTCATACCACTCAATTCTGCCAAATAAGAGGTTACTGAGGGAATCAAAGTGTTTATGGCTTCATTAAGGTCTTTATTTTGTTGAATTTCTTGAGAAAAGTTATCTCTGAAATCAGCCCATTGATCTTGAGTATTTCAAATGTAGTGGGAGACTGTTCTGTAGCCACAGTTTCCATCACCCTGGACATTGATGGGCTTGAAGGTGTATTTCAATATAAAATTGGGAAAGTCTTCTGAGCCAGGTATCTGATAAAATTAGGTCAAAAATGAATAAAAACTCAAATCAACAAAATAAATATAAATTAAAAAGAACCAGAAGCTAACAAAGAGCTTGTATTATTCATCACTTGTGTGATAATTGCTTTGACAATGCTCACAGGTCCAGTCAATTGCATCATATATCTTCAAGCTTGTGGCAGGCTTGTGGAACTTTCTTTGTGATGTTTTGATACACATTTCCAATGTTCTGTATGTTCTAAGGGTGACTCCTGATTTTCCATGTTCATTTGATTCAGTTGCCAAGGGTAGTTAATCTGATGAATTTTTTGATTTTTATAATGAGGCCTAAGAATCTTCAGATGAATTAACTTCCATGGTTGGAGAGGTGCAAATGGTTTCTTCCACTGGTCTTTCAAAAATTTCTTCCCCAATATCTTCAAATACTCTCTTGGCTTCATTCATTATTTCTTTCTCAACACTTTAATCATCACCTTGATAACCAGTCTAAGAAGAATATGACAAAGAAAATAAGTTAATAAGAAAAAAGTAAGAATTTGAAGTTCAAATATCCTCATAGGAAAATTAAAATGCCACATAGGATGGAAGTCTGATATCTGAAGCCTTTGGCACTTGGCAAATGCCTGTTGAGTCTTATACTTGCAAGGAATTCCTTGATAATTGTTGTATTTGCTGGTGCATTTTTCATTTGGGGGAAATTTGGTTTTGAAATTGTCAAAGGCCATCTGAAGTGAATAATGAGACACCTTCAAATTTTTTTCACAGATGTGTGGGGGAAAATTATTCACATGGAAAATCATTTCTTTGGAGATTATGTTGATTCTTTCAATAAACTGCTTTCTGAAAGCCATGTGGAGAGCCCTAACTACCTCCAGGAGATTACCAGTGGACTTTTTGAGCCAAATTTTATCCATTGCATGGGCACCTTCAACTCTTGAGGTGTAGCCCACACCCAGGTAGAAATCTTAGAGGAAGCCAGGTATTTTCCAAATATTACAAGACTTCAGGATTTTTGATTTCTTTTTGAAGCTTTGTCAAGTTGTATTTGAAAGACTATTCATTGGATAAATACATAACCTCAGAAATTAATCCCAAAGTCATTAATAAGAGCAATAATAAGAGTAAAAGTTAAATATAAAATTATATTACTTTATTCCAAAGGCCCATAAAATTTTCAAGATCAGTTCCATGGCCATTTTTCTTCATGCAATGAGCAGATACATCTTTATTGATGTTCCAAATGCATAACATAACTTTGAAGTCTAGGAAGAGCTTCTTAAGAGAGTTTTCAAAGGCCAAATCCCTGTCAATAACAATTACTGGAGGGGGAACAATATTTGTGTTTCTGAGGACTTCTTCTATGTATTGATTGAATTCCCAAGCATATGAGGGTTCATTTTCATTATTTATCAAACAAAAAGCCCCAGAAAAGGTTTTATTGGTTAAGCTGAATACAACAATATGAAAAAAGGGGGATTTTGTACTTATTGGTTTTATAAGTACAATCCATAATAATTACATGAGTAAAGCCATGAAGGAGTTTTATTGCAAGGGGGTGAGTAAAAAATAAGGAGGTAATGTGTCCCTCAGCATCCCTTGCAGAGGACCACACAAATTTTTCTTCTTTGAGGGGTTCATAAACAGCATCAATGGTCCTTCTTCCTTGAAGTTTGTCTTTCTTTATTCTGTTGACTTAGTCTTAAATGTCTTGAAGGATTACAAGCCTGTCAGACTCCCTCTGGCTGCATAATTGGTCCTGAATTTTCCTTGGAATGAGCAGTGATTCAGACATTTGAGCAATTTGGGATGTTTATTGCTCGTTGAATTTTCTGAAAGCAGGATGTGCCATAATATCTTCAGTGGCATCATGGCTGTGTCCAGGTTTTTTTACTTTAAGACTAAAAGTGGTACTCTTGGCATATTTTCTTGCATAAAGTTTGAATGGACAGTCAATCTTTCTTGAAGTGACTTTTTTTGAGGAGTTTTTGTTGGTATTTGGGGTCCCAGACCTATCAAAACCTATTTCAACTTAGTTGTGGGTCATATTGGACCTCAAGGTGGACACAGAATACCCCTGAGCCCTGGAAACATTATGTGCATGCTGCTAAAGAAGCTCAAGGGTATGAAATTGACTATCAGTGGGGGGTTGAAGGGTTATTGAGTGAAAAATATGTATAAATTTAAAAAAAAGGGAGGAATTTGAGGATTTGGAATGAGGAAAGAGCCTTTTTAAATATTCAAAAGAAGTTATAAAAGGTGTGAAAAATAAAAAGAAGTGGGTAAAGGTAAAATGAAGTGGCTTAAATGTGGGATTAATAGATGAGGGAAGGTAAAAAATTGGAGTTTTGGAGGCTTGGAAGCAGGCTGTTGGGGAGGTAAATGCAGTCTTTGGGGGAAAAAAGAAAAAAATGTATGAAAATATTTGCAAAATTGCTTTGGTAATGCTGGTTTTCAAAAACAAATTCTTTGGGGTGATAATGTGGTTTATTTGGGTGTTTGGGGTTTTTTTTGCAGGGGATGTGAAAAAAAACCTATAGGATTGGGTTAGAGGGGTTTTGTGGGAAAAAAATGTCTTTTTGGCAGCTTTCAGCCCCAATACATGTTTTTTTGGCATTCCATTTTCAATTAAAAATGGGCCCAGGGCACCCCTTATGTGTTTTTACCAATTAATAGCAAAAACACATAATAGCTTATGTGGTTTTACCAACACTGTAAAATTAAATAATCAAATAATTACTCAAAAAATGGATTAAATTCAATGAATTTTAGTCAAGTAATGATATA